>JACTOM010000068.1:3737773-3855583 GCA_015832385.1 Elymnias hypermnestra | reverse complement strand
TGAAAGGAGACTGACAAAAAGGATTTATGAGTCAAGAGTGAATGCGAAAGTTGGAAGGGGAAGACCGAGGCGAACGTTCCTGGACCAAATCCAGGACATTTTAAATAACGGCCAGGTCAAGAGTACTCTAAACCGACGAACTTGTATGAAAGGTTTAATGAGAATGAAAGAAGCGAAGGAGATATGCAAGGATCGTGGCAAGTGGAAGGATGTTGTCTCTGCCTACCCCTATGGGAATGAGGCGTGATGTTATGTATGTATGTATTATAAGTTTATGAAACTAGATCATAATTTCTTCTTTATAATACATATAAAAAATTATGAAGATATATTTAAAAGCCGGCAATGTATTGCATTTTTCAAAGTGATATGGTACTTACAAAATGGGTACGTTAATTTTTTTTTATGAAAGATGGTCAAAGGCGCTTGAAGAACATCTCAAGATACGATCACCCACTCTTACTTTTGCAATTGAAAGCACTGTTTATTGTTTAAAAGAATTTTTAATTACTATTTTGTTTAAGGTGAATGACTAACGATCGTTATGTAAACGTATACAGTTGATTTATTCAAGTAGATTCAAAAACACTTTTGAATCATCAGTAGTCTGTCCGTTGCTAACAAAGCTACCATGGGTTCGGAATGTCTTTTCCGCTGGGAAGAAACCGTCAAGAAACTCAGCGATTACTCTTTTAAATAAAGTTTTGTAGGTTACAATGTGTAATATTTTGCTTCTTTGTGCAACTGGACTCAAGTCCAAACATCTTTGTCGTTTAAATAATCTTCAACATTATAATATACCTTATGTAATATATCGTTAAAAATGCTTCTGTTTAACCCAACAAATATGGCATTACAAGTTTATTTTAATTTCTTATATTAAAATTGTGTATTTCGATTCATTTGCTGTATAACGAAATATTATTACGAATATATAAAATGTTATTCAATATATATGCAAACCTTTATATATTACTTTTATATTGTAATTCCGATTCAGGTAGGCGGACTAAAAGGCAGCGCATGTTTGTGTAAGTCTCCCGCCCCCGTGAATCTTCAGTCGGACTCACCCGACACACCAGGGATGAATGCAAAAGCTAAACCCCTGATACCTCAGTTATGGGTGAAAAGGGTTCCGCTGGGTTTTAGTGGGTATTGCAAGGCTTTCTCGCCCTGTGAAGCATTTCCTTGCGGAAAATAAGGTATAGAATCCTCATTTTGTAAGACAGTGTTTCAAACATATATTATTTATTACTTTAACTTTTGTACTAATGATAAGTTTTATAACCTTCAGGTTTTAATAGCTATATGTTTAAAAAAAACACGATGACCCAGGTTGATAAATGGGGATAATCATCAAAATCCCTAAAACAAAACAAAATTACAAAAAAAGGTCGCATAATTCGGATTAAAAGATAATAGAATAAGAAATCAATATGTAATTTAGCTTAAAAGTGATTTTCAATTAATGTTCATAACAATCGGTATTAGACTCTTTGATTAACAGGTAAAATATACATTTTCCACAGTTTAAATCAGAGCTAAATCTTAAACCTTTACTACCTGATATTACACGATTTGTACGATAAACAATTTTATAATGAAAAATTAAAATAGCTTAAAACAAGTTAGAATTCGCCTTAATTTCCCGCTGTTATCGAATATGAATTTGTAATAATAACCTATTGATCTAAGAGCGATTTCACCGGTATCAATAAATAATTATTTCTCTGACCTTATATATGCCAATGAGTTCATAATAATAGTTATTTTATATATCTCAGCTTTGGAAGGTCGATTTAACAAGAGAACCGTTTGAATATTGGACAAATCTTTTTGTACTACATCGTCATTATTCCCGAATTTAATTTGAGTTTTATCATGAGAAAATACACATTAAATTGTAGATTGTGTGTATAATCATATAAAGCAACGTAAAACAAAAGTTAAGTAAGTAGCAGATTATTAACATCCCGTTGCCGGGCATAGGTCTGATTAGTCGTGGGAGAAAGGGTGTTTAGACTAGGCTATAGGGCTGCAGCTGAAAATCGGTGCCGTTTGTCAGGTTTCTGGCACACAGCAATACCGAGCTGTTCTGCCTTTTCGGGGCTGGGTGGGCGTTGCACAGCATTTAAAAAATTAGTTGTGGTTTCAATGCAGTGCAATTAGGCAGGCAGGCAGGCTACACGTACCCCAGAATTGCTTCAAGAATATCCACGTTTCCTCACAATGACGGACTGAAATGAACAATCAAACACGTAGGTTATATCGTTAAAAATGGCTGATTTTTGCTACAAATTTCTCACCAAAATAGTAATGGTTCGGCTATTCCTTTCAACTTTTTCCCTGCCAAAAGTCAAACTTGGGACCTCTGCAGTAGTAGCTACTACTACTTTATATATATATTTATGAATATTCGCATCATTGGCTCAGTGAAATATTCGAAATATTTTAATAACAACAGCGTCTTTACAGTCTATTAAACAAGATAAAGCTAGATATCAATTTTTATATGATGTTGTATTCTCTAACTTCGCTAGGTCTACATTAGAAGCAGTCTCCGGTCGTCGCTATAGTTCGTTCGCGTTAAGAATGTAGTGAGTCATAATTGTCTGAAAGATTTGATTGGTTACGGGGCGGGGCGAACAATGGTGTCGCATTGCATTCTTAACTTGAACTAACAAATAAAGGTAACTAGATTATTAAGACAAATAGAAAAGCCCTCGTTTTCTTTATTTACTGGTAAAATAATCTCACGGATGCATTAATTGCCTAAGGATTGGATATAAGCCGTCCTAATTGAGCGATTTTGCCCATTTTCCTTCTATTGACAGCGAATTCCTTTTCAATACATTTGCTTTCAAAAGGACTCTACATCAACGCTTCTTAAACATCGTTTTCACACCCATTAATTTTTGAAATGAAGAATTTGGCGTTTGCTTGCAGGCTTACTGTGATTTCACTTGATTGACTGGCAACACTGAATATAAAAAGTATACATGTAACACCCACTTAGAGATACCAGAATATATAGATAAAGGTTTTAATGCTGTCTTTCGGTTATCATCGTTTCCTTGCCCTTATGCCTTAGGTGGGGTCGGACAGCATGTTTCCTTTCGCCAATTCTCTTTATAAGCTGTCATTTCTACATTCAAATCCCTTACACACATATCCTCTTTTACACTGTTCATCCAAACTTTTTTGGTCGCCCTCTCCCGGACTCTCGGCTTACCATCATATTAAGGGCTGTCTTGCATAGCTTTCCACTATCCAGGATAGCTTTCCACTCATTGCTGCTACTTCCATACTTCCTCTAATATACTCATTCCTAATCTTGTCTAATTTCAATGCTGTCTTTCGGTATATTACAAAATGTCTGCGTAGAATCTGTATAAGATTGTGTTAAGCTTTGGCTTTTCTGCCATCTCTTACTATATTCATTTATAGACTTCATTAAATTTTTGAGAAAAAACTTTTAGAAAGTGTTTTATATATATTTAAAAGTGAACAGATCCGCTACAGGTTATTTTGATTTTAATTATCAGTAAAGTAAATACAACATTCTAATTATCATAGATTAATACAAAAATCCCTACTTTAAGAATTCATCGGAGGTTTATATCAAACTCAAAATATTTTTTATCCAAGTAGACTCAAAAGCATTTTTGAATCGGGGGTAACCAGTCCGTTGGTAACAAATCTACCACCGGTTCGGAAAGTTGATTTCGGTGAGAAGAGACCCGCGAGAAACTTAATGGTTACTCCTTTAAATATAGTTTTTGTACAACTGGATCAAGATCAAACATCTTTGTCGCTTAAAAAATCTTCAACGTTATAATATGCCATTTGTAATGACATGGTTTTGACATATTTCTTTAAATTATATAGAGACAAATGTGATCAAGATACTGCATCTTATTAAAAATGCGTATTTTCAACCTGACAAATAATTTCTGAACCTTCTTCACTCTAAAATATGAAATTATAAGTTTGTATCTATGTCTTGTATTAAAATTGCGTATTTCGCTCTTTTAGCTGTAAAAGTAAATATTGTTACGGATATCTATAACGCGATTGTACTGTAAAGTTTATGACAGTATATATAAAACATATTATTTCTCATCCAACTATAAGTAACATTTTCAAGTTGATAAATGAAAAATATTTTTATTTTCTTTAAAAATTCTATCGCGTGAAAATAATGCAGGATGAAAAAATAACCAAACCATCACAACTACGTAAATTTCCTCTGAATTCCAATATTTTCTCCTATTCACAGCCGAGTTAATTCCGAGCCATTTGATTTCAAAGGGGAATTCGACACCGACGCGCACAAAATATGTTTGAAGCAAACCAATTTATTTTATAAATAAACAGGTTGCGTGAGAAAAGAATCTAAATATACGTTTATTTCATATTACACGACTATCCATAATGGCAGTGTAATGATTTCAGGGTTCATATATGATGAACATAAATGGTCTCCTACTAAAATTGTCAAACGAATAATAACTGTCCAAAGGAACGGTTTGAACCTTGTTTCATTGATAACAGCTTTAATATGATGGGTACTACAAGACAAGGTTTCACTCTTGTGTTGATGACATCAAAATCTGTCCAGTTTTCAAAAATTAGTGGTAGCAAGACATAAAGACAAAAATTTTAATTAAATCGTTTGGTGTTGCAGCTATCAATTTGAAATTACAAACAATAAATATGAAAATTAGAAATGTTTTAAGTCCTACACTACCAAAAATTTCATATGTTAAGCTGAAAAGAACTTATACTTTAATTATAGCCAAAAGTCCGTAAAGACATGTTTTTAAGTCCTAACCTTTTTATGAGCTTAAATTTATTAAGAACTTATTGACTATTTCTGTATAACTTTATTGTAATCCCTTGATATTCAGTAGTTTGAGTACTAAATGCCTTTAGGCACCATGATTTTTCCAATCACCAGTGTGGGACTCACATAAAACAGAATACCCACTAAAACCCAGCGGATCCCTCCTCATCCATGAGTAAGGTCAGA
Organism: Elymnias hypermnestra; assembly: GCA_015832385.1. NCBI lineage: Eukaryota > Metazoa > Arthropoda > Insecta > Lepidoptera > Nymphalidae > Elymnias > Elymnias hypermnestra. Next base: position 3,850,551 of record JACTOM010000068.1, on the reverse strand, counting down.
AGAGGTTCTCCAACCGCATTCCACGCATTTCACTCTAGTGAGCCGGATGACACCGACTATGCGGATCTACCACTCAATAGGGTGTACAGCCTGACTTCTGCTACCAAGCCTCCTCCGATTGGAAGGGAGGACTTCAGCCGCTTGCTCCCTTAGGCTCTCATTTGGCTCCTTCAGCGAGGTGACAGTCTCGCAAAAGAAGGTAACTGCCTTCCAGCCGACTTCACTGGCGGGCATTACTCCAATTATGCTCTACAGCCGAAGCAACCTTGGCCGGTTTACGCCTGCACCAGATGGAACAAAAGAGGTCCACGCCCCCTGGTGACCCAAATGTCCAGGTGAGGTCGGACCGCTTCCATCCTGGCTATACCCGCAGTTTGAGTGCTCCGCTCGCTAGTAGTGGTCCCGGTTCGATACCTAGTAGGGGGATTATAGAAAATTACATTTTCTAGTATGTCTGAGTTTGGAGCGGCCGTAGGTAGTTACCACCCTACCAGCAAAGAGGAACCGCCAAGCAAGGAGATTTATGTTCCGGCATGATGCTGTTTAGTAACCATGACAGGTTAATTGCCTCTTACCAGATTAACCAATCCTTAAGATTGTCTGGAAGAAATCGATGATTAGCGATAAGACCGCCTTTTTGTACTTTTGCTCGTGTAAACTTTAATCATAATATGTAACTCTGTTTCTTATGAGGTGTACAGTAAAGAGTATTATTATTAACGCGTTTCTATCTTAGACGGTATCATCACTTACGATTAGATGTGATTGCAGTCAAGCGCTAACCTATAAAAGTGGACTTCACCCGGAGAATACATAAATAAAAATGAATACGTTAATTGTTTAAGAAAAAAACATCTAGGATTCTATCGTTTTCCTATTCTCCGAAATTAAACAATTTTTTGAGCCAATCTCACAGTAATTTTGTTTGAAGGGATGTCGATGAAGGGATCATATTTATTTATGAATTATGCTCTTGTTACCTAGCCTTATTGGGGACAATTATGATCACTTCATAAAAAAGGTTTATGCGTTAACAAACTAACGCATTAATTATATTTAAGTAGATATCTTCTCCGGGCGAAGTCAAAACTACCTGAGATCAAGAAAACCGCGCATTACAATAAACTTATACAGAAATATTAAATGAGTTCTTAATAAAATTATGCTTATTTCGATCGAATCCGTTTTACGCTAAGAGCGTTTCTGAGGTCATTTTTTTTTTGAGATCCCTTTTATTGGGGTCCTTTGGTGCAATCCTTGTTACTAAATCAAACGCAAATCTTAACTCTTTAACATCGTACATATGTGTAGCCTTGAATATGATTTCCAGATCTTATGCTACATTTAATTTAACGACCTCGCGCTGTGGTAAGAGAACTCGCTTTGCTAGCAGAGTTATTGGTAAATTTTATAATTCTTTTAAGTTGGGACTGGTAGGAGTCTTTGGTTGTGGCTAGCAGCAAAGATATACCGCCGTTTGGGCTACAACAGAAGGGAACTGCAATTTAAATCGTCGTCGTCGTCGTCGTCGTCGTCGTTGTCGCTTCAACCGATGGACGTCCACTGCTGGACATAGGTCTTACGTAATGACGTCCACAAGGCCCGATCTTGCGCCGCCTGGCTCCAGCGACTACCGGCGACCCTCTTTATATCATCGGTCCACCTTGTGGGGGGTCTGCCTACACTGCGCCGTCCGGTGCGGGGTCGCCACTCCGGCACCTTCGGATCCCAACGTCCATCGGTCCTTCGGACTATGTGCCCCGCCCATTGCCACTTCAGATTCGCGATTCATGGGCCAATTTAAATCATAAGGAATGAATAACATCTCATCAAGCACTACCATATTAGAATATATCATCCCTGACTTAAGCAACAGAGCCTCGTCAAAGAAAGAGTAAAATGGTGCTTATTTTATATAAAATTAATGATTTTCAAAAATACAATTAATCTGTGGAAAAAAAGTAATCTGGATTACTCCACGATCGAAGATTTTGTCAGATGGGTGATAACGAAAAAATAAAGGTTTTTGTGGGCGGTTTCCCTGGATTATATTAAGGAGAGATATATATTATTGTAACACGTGAGTTTATTGGCTTCAGTTAAGATGCACAGACTTCCAGCGGAAGGCTATGGCTGCCGACGAGAGACGCTCGTGAGGAGATGTTCGCGGCACGTTGACAAAGAAAGAAGAGGGGCAGTGGTTATTTAATAAGGGATACGTAAAGTTGCTACTGTGTTAACTAGTGTAATACTATGGTAGTAAAATAAACAATTAATATTAACTCGTCGAGTGTTTAAATTGGCTTTTTCGCTACATTATTGTGGTGAAAGAAAATATACATGAGTTATGATCAACAAGAGTTGTGTCTCTTCTAGTGCCACGAATAGAATAACTTGAAACACAATACTAGTAGACAACGTTGATACGAACTGTCAACTAACGAATGTCCCCCATTCTCATATGCTACTATTTCTTATACCCCCTTGTAGAACTCCCCACTCAAAAAGTCTACCAATAACAATCGTCGTTAAAACGACGACTTCAAACCAAAGTTGTAATTAAACTTGAAGCAATTTCCGGAAAAGCATTAAACCGGAAGTAGTACAAGTAAACGTTTTACCTATATAATTACAAAGACCTCAGCCTAATAAAGAAATATAGTAATTTAACAGCAACCCAACAAATAAAATAATAATCCCTAACACTTTAGTGTAAAATTATTTTAAATTATATATTCATCTTTATAAATACAGTGATCACCGTCAACAACTAACATTAGTTTTTCATCATTATCCGTCTGACAAAATCCCCGACCTCAGAGCAATCCACCTTTCTTTTTCCCACAGAATACTTGTATTTAAAAATCATGAGAGTAACTGGAGCACATCCTGCTTTTTGTTGCGCATTATATGTCATAGGTACTGCATTGAAAGGTAAAATAATACTGCGAAAATAAATTAAGAATCAATACGGAATATACGGATTAATAGGTATACCTTCAGACAAATAGTACAGTGTATACAGAACCCACAATACTGGATTGATAAGTATGGAACCTATATGTATTCATTTGGGCTACTGATACTTTGATACAGTTATGCAGAATAAGGATCTGGTGCTTACTCTGAACCACATCCATAGGTATTTTAACCATAAGGTTCGTCTTTTTCAAGCATTCCCTTTCCCTTTCCCTCTATTAATACCTGGAGCAGATGCTTTTTGTTGCACATTAAAAGACTTAGGTATTGATTTGAAACCAGGGTCGCCCTGCAAAAGACTTAACGCTGGTGTAGTGCCCTGGCGCTGTACGTTGCACCAGTGTGGGTTGACACTCTGACCGCTGTAAACAAATCTGTCCTACGTAGAGCTCAAAGAATAATAGCGGTCAGGGTAATACGGGGATACCGTACAGTTTCGTGGACGGTGGCAACTCTTCTGGCAGTCGACCCCTCGTGGGAGCTGCAGGCAGAGACTCTAGCAGCCACCTATTGGCGCAGGGCGGCGGCAAGTACCGAACGAGCACCAACGGATGCTGACGATGTTGGGAGGATTGGGTTTTTACCAGAGAGAGCACTGATCCAAAGGTGGCGTGAAAACTTAGAATCTCCAACGGAGGGTCTGGTTACGGTGGGGGCGCTCCGTCTATACCCGGAGAAATGGTTATCTACGGGCCACGGATCTCTTTCTTACAGGCTGGTGCATGTGCTGACCGGACATGGTTGTTTCGGCAAGTACCTGCATCAGATTGTGTACCGAGATGAAACGCCTGCCTGCCATGTTATGCACCTATTGATTCGGTGCAGCACACTCTGGTAGATTGCCCGGCATGGGGACCTCAGCGACATCTTTTGAAGTCGTTGGTTGGAGGGGACCTTTCGTTGGACGGTATAGTTGGCGCAATGCTCACTAGCGAAAGGGAGTGGAGGGCAGTGGCCACCTTCTGCGAATCTATTATTTCGCTGAAAGAGGCGCATGAGAGGTAGAGGGAGGACTCTATAGATGCTCCTCTTCTCCGTAGGAGGCGTAGACTTGCACTGCTCCTACCCTCTGGTTTTAGTGGTGTATTCTGGCTTACTGCCAGCGAGCCACACTCCCGTTTAGATTTGGTCTGAACGGGGTGTGTAGGCATTTCCCATCGTGAAAATAATGGTATTGATTTGAAAGTTAAAATATATATTTCAAGTATACAGTATCGATATGGAATACAGCCATATCTTCAAGCAAATATAACAGAACGGGCAGCTTGATAAATATAAAACATGGAACTTGTCGGTTACACGGAATAAAGATCTGGTGCTTACTCTGAACCATATCCATATTTTAACCATGAATTTCCTCTTCTGCAAGCCTTCTCTTTTTATTCTCTTCCCCAGTATTAATATCCGGAGCAGGTCGTGCTTTTTATTGCGCATTATATGACATAGGTTTTGAATAGGAAGGTTTAATATATTTAGCGAGAATTGTTATGGATATAACTATACCTTCAGACAAATATCACAGTGTATAAGGAACCCACAATAACGGACAGCGTTAAAAAGAAAATGAGACCTTTTTTATTCGTAATATCATCGGTCATTACCGGCCATTATGTATAGAATTGTGTGGCAGCCCTCAGACGGCCTCCCGCTGTTACATGCATTTTTGTAACCCAACTAAATTAAAACGCCACACACGCGTATGGTTGACTTCAATCGGTTGGCTTTATCTGATCGTGTCAAAAGAAATCTAATTGTTTTTTGTCTGTGCATTGAGCACAGCACTGCTTGACAGTAATCTTAAAAGAGAAAATTCCTTCTGAGAAGTCACGGTATGAAAACATAGTTGTCTTAAAACAAATGTTCTGACGTCTCCTCAGATGAAAGCAGTCTGTATATTATATGTCTCATTTTCCCTCAAGATAACGTCTACTAGTAAAGTATTTTTTTATTGCTGAAAGATTAACGCTTGGAAGCGCGCTAATCTGAGAAGAAGCAAATTTACCTTTTTGCTTGGTAGTACGTCTTCGCTGGTATAGACTCTTTTACTTTCTAACGCTAAAAGATTAGAAACCAGTGCCCTTGGTTTTATTGTTTACAATGTAGCACTTGACTGTAATCTGACACAATGATAAGTGATGAAGCAGTCTCTAATGGAAGCGCGACAACCGCGTAAGAGGCAAATAATCTACCAAGTGGAACTCTCTTCATCCGTAAGTGAGATATCAGAAGTTCAGCTTGCGCATTCCTCCCTGGTGCCCACCGATTTTGCAAGTAGGTTGGTAACTAGCCAAGGCCGAAGCCTACCAGCGCAGACTCAAACAAGCTTAAAAATGCAATTTCCTAAATATGTCCTACCGGGAATTAAATTATACATTGTACTCTAAAATCATTACATTCAAAAAAGTAACCGTTGAGTTTCTTTCCGTGGAATCAACTTTACGAACCGGTGGTAGTTTTGTTATCAACGGACAGACTATTGACGATTCAAAAGTGTATTTTGAGCCTACTTCAATAAAGAACATTTTTGAAGCGAAACTTCTTTAGGCGCATGAGGGTAAATTTCACGGATGAAACGCGTCATTAGCGTCACGAAGATGTGCAGTGTTTTTTGTGTTAATTCTTTGAAGGTTAGGTAGTTTTAATAATTACAAAGAACATGTGGCATTTTAATTTGCCACTGGTCATTTAATAATTTAATAATATTTTTCATAAAATTAAAATACTTCACAAATTCTTTTTTCAAAATTTTAAATTGAAAAACAAAATTTAAATTATAATATTGGCAAAAAACGTGGTATATTTATATAAATTTCGTCATTGGAGTTTTCAATAAATTATTTACATTAATTTTCGACATTTTTAATATTTTAATGACAATTCAATTCATTAAATTGCTTTTCGCCCTCACTCTAAGTCTCGGATATCTAAAGTTTTAGATATGTATAAATATAAACAAGACTTAAAAATTAGTTTGCCAAAGAAGTTTCATACTTTGTTCTCACGCACTTTTATAATTTTGAACCCAGGACCTCTCTAAAACTAAAATATTTATAAAATAAATTATTTATGCACAAATTATTCTTAACTATTAGCAATTTTTGATAAAAGCTCCAACGCTGCTGCACTTTTTCTTACATTTTCAAGAATTATCCTTATATTTCAACCAACTTACGCAAAACCTTATCAAATTACAAAAATATAAACCTTAAATTTATTGGCGAAACCCGCATGAATATCTGTTAAATAGTTTTTCATTTTAACGCGAACAGAAAGACAGTTGCGATGGATTTAGTTTTAATAATAATATATAACAAGTTAGCATCAGCTATCTACCATAGTGAAATTATTCAAAACACATCCAGCATTTATTTTGAATTCTTGGGATGTTTTAGGTATTCGTTAATTATATTTAAATGTATTTAATACAAATTGTTATTAAACATTAGACTTCTATTTAATGTTGAGGTTATTTTCGTTACCTCGGCTCTATCTTCCAAAGCGAGGGCGACGTTGACCGGGATGTCACAAGCAGGATAAATTCAGGTTGGATGAAGTGGCGGCAGGTCTCGGGAACAATTTGCAGTGCCAAAATGCCGCTCAAAATAAAGGTGGAAATTTATAAGACAATCGTAAGACCTGTCATCCTGTATGGGTCAGAGTGCTGGGCCACCAAAGGCGAGAATGAAAGGAAACTGCATGCAGCGGAGATTCNCGTCGGTCCTGCGCCTGATCTCTCTCCGGCCGTGTCGAACTCTGAGAGTGAAGGAATAGAGAGTGCACTTGTGTACTATGCCTGCCAATCCGCAGTGGAGCAGCGTGGTGGATCTATGCTCTTAAAACCCTTGCTCCTCGGAGTAAGGAGGCCTGTGCCCAGCAGTGGGACGTTAATGGGCTGCTACTTACTTACTTTTTATATATATAACAAGTTAGCATCAGCTATCTACCATAGTGAATTTATTCAAAACACATCCAGCCTTTATTTTAAATTTTTGGGATGTTTTAGGTATTCGTTAATTATATTTTAATGTATTTAATACAAATTGTTATTAAACATTAGACTTCTATTTAATGTTGAGGTTATTTTCGTTACCTAAGCGACGGCGACGTTGACCGGGATGTCACAAGCAGGATAAATTCAGGTTGGATGAAATCGCGGCAGGTCTTGGGAACAATTTGCAATGCCAAAATTCCACTCAAACTAAAGGTGGAAATTTATAAGACGACGGTAAGACCTGTCATCCTGTATGGGTCAGAGTGCTGGGCCACTAAAGGCGTGAATGAAAGGAAACTGCATGCAGCGGAGATGCGAATGTTGAGATGAATGTGTGGAGTGATAAAGTGAGATAAGATTAGGAATCAGTATATTAGAGGAAGTGTGAAAGAAGCACCAGTGACCAAGAAGTTAAGGAGTGGAAGGATATCCTGGTGTGGGCATGTCATGAGAAGGCTGGATAGCCATGTATGCAATAATGCCCTAAATATGATGGTAAGCGGCGTGGCCGGAAGAGGGCGAACAAAAAAGTATGGATGAATTGTGTGAAAGAGGATATGTGTGTAAGGGGTGTGAATGTAGAAATGACAGCGGATAGAGTGAAGCGGCGAAAGGAAATATGCTGTGCCGCCCCACTCAGTAGGATAAGGGCAAGAAAATGTTAATGTTGAGGTTGTATGATTAAATCTGACGATCGCATTCTTAGCACCAGTAATTTCTTTTCGCTGCTCTTTTTGGAATAAAACTTAGCCGTAATCTTTTAAAACACCTAATCTGCAATCTTAATATGCTATAGTAAAAATTATACGCTCCAAACGAAATATCTCCAAATATTTAAGGGTCTTTATGTTGATACGTTCCGATTGTTTCGCGTAATCGATTCCGTTTATCAATTTGATACCGATTTGAATAAAATCATAATAACCGACTACTGTTTCGAGAATTTTCGTTTTTAGGAAAAAAAAACAATGATTTTGTTTTCTGGATTTAATTTATGAAACTAATTTCAAGCCGTGACTTCGTTGGCATTGAATTTATACAGTTATTATTATATGGAGCAGTGTTGACCCATTGGATAAACGTGGATCCTTATTAAGAATCAAGGATTCAAATCCTGGGCAGGCATATCAAGTTCTCTTTAGCAAACTTACGCATAGCATAACTTAAGGTATGTATAAGCTGCTAACCTACAGTGGAGCCGCGTGGTGGTTTTATGCTGTGAAAATGCATTTATGATGATTGGCAATATATTGATAGATGGGGAACAAGTGGAAGAGGTGTAAGAATTTGTGTACTTGGGATTTAAATTTACAAAAGATGGAACATGTGAAAGTGGTATTGAAAGGAGAGTAAATGCAGGGAATATGGTAAATGGTGCTCTGTACGCATTAATGAATAGTTAGACGGTGTCTCAAAGGGCCAGACTAGCTGTGCATTGGAGGAGTGTTGGTGCCAACACTTATGTATGGTAGTGAAAATTGGGTATGTAAGAAGAAGCACAAAAATAAAATAAATGCGGTAGAGATGAGAGCGTTGAGTAGAATGTGTGGGTTGAAATTGAGTGACAAAGTAAGATATAGTGTGATAAGAGAACAAAGTGTTGTAAAAGAAGATGTAGTGACTAAAATCCAGAAAGGTATGCTTAGATGGTTTGGTCACGTAGAGAGATTGATTGAAAGGGGACTGACAAAAAGGGTTTATGAGTTAAGACTGAATGGGAAAGTTGGAAGAGGAAGACCAAGGTGAACGTACCTGGACCAAATCCAGGACATTTTAAATAAGGGCCAGGTCAAGAGTACTCTAAACCGACGAACTTGTATGAAAATGATTTATGGTGTTAATATTTTTCAAATCGAATCAAAATATCTTTATTCAAGTAGGCCTGTTACAGCACTTTTAAATCGTCTAATGTACGTCTGATAATGGTATTAAAGAACGACTTAAGATCTAAAGTTACGAGGGTTCTTTCGCGTCCTGATCTGAGAAGAGCCCACCACAAACTCAGTCGGGTATTTTTTTTTGTTACTATCATCATTACAACATCATATTAGCTTAATACATTTCAATCTAAATTAGGGTAATTTGTTCACTCCCGCGCGTTTCTTTCGTCTAAGTAATCTTGCCACTTATAATATGATTTTTCTATCAACTTTCTTTTAACAAAGAATTTATTAATTGACATCTTTAGAACATGTAATACAAGCTCTTGAATACACACAGTGAACTATACAAATATTTTTCTTAGCGACTCTAATCCATTTAGTATTTAGCTATAATAGGTCATTTCTGCATTAAAAATATTATTTTTCTCCTCTAAAAGTTTACTTTTAAGAGGGCTCTATCCAAGTAAACTAGCAACATCCTTCCTCAACGCATTTTTCTGCAAGATGACAGATTCACAAAAAGATGCAACCGCCTCCAATCCCGCTTCACAGTCGATCATTGTGGTAATTATTTTCGGCAGCGAAAGGTCACCTTCAGTTGTGGACATCAAGAGATGCCTCTGAGGCTCCCAAGCTGGATAGTGCGCCGTATCGTCGAGAGCCCCACATTCGAAACAGGCCAACAAGTGAATCCACACGGCCCACAATCTGGTGCAGGTATTTCCTGAAGCATCCGTGTCCCGCAAGCACCTGCACCAGTCTGAAGGATAGCGAACCATGCCCTCTCGAAAGTCAGCCGTCTAAAACGGACCTGATCGCTGCCATCGTAACATTGCCCGCCACCGGAGAGTCAAGGTTCTCTCACCACTCGCGCATCAAGGCCCTCTCGGACAGGGACCTTATATTGGTTTCTAGCTCATGCAGCTGCCCGGGATAGATACGCAGCCGCCTGTTTGAAGTGGCGTTTACCCACAGAGGAGCACTCATACAGTGCCATACTTGCAAGAATTCCGGCGAAACTAGCAACATCTATTTTATGTTAGTAAATTATTTTTACAAAATATAAATCTGTAATATTACCTTCAACAACCTTTTTCAGGAATATCTAGAGGATGTTACTAGTGAAGAACATAAATTTCGAGAACGGTCCCAAACAAAGACGTATTATTCAACGGCCAAGTCCGTTTTCGTGGCGAAATAAATTTCGATGCATTCTTTATGTTGTAATAGTAGGGTATCGGGTATTCATTAGCGTAGAATTCTGTATTTTTAGACAAGACTTTCGTAATTAATTATACTTTAAGAAATATTTAACAACATTTTTTTTATATATTTCACTATAGTATTTTATATAGTTTTTTATATTATTTATGTAATTTACCTCTTATTGTATTTACACTGCATCGTATAGGAGTGGAAACTTTTTGATTAGTGGACCACTTTTGCTGCTAGGATGGTAACTAGCCTAGGCTGAAGCCTCCCAAATATAGGCTCATACATATGTAGTCCATTGAAATGTTATAATTTTTGGACCTAATATTGTATTTGTTATCAATATCATAAAACTAAAATCAACATTTCGTTTTGACTGGAACATGGTCAATTTTGGAGCGATATAAGCGTTGTAACTGAATGAAATTTTAAAAAAATAAAGAGAAAATTTGTCCTCAAAAGACGATAGTGGTCTACAAGATTGGTCTAAAGTAATTTTTTTGTATAAAATAAAAAAAAATTATAAAGCAAAACAGAAAAATCTCATAGAAATTTTCTCACTTTTTTGCTTATAATTGTAAATTTAGGGCAAAACATTTTATGAACATATTTGTAGACAAAGCCATTTTCTACAAATTATATTTTACTAATTTTTTATAGAACGCATAGTTTCCAAGATATCGCGAAAAAGGTGTTAGCACCACTTTTTCCAAGATGGCGGCTGGTAGTCAAGGGTGGCAACTCCACAATCTTGGGGTTAAGCTTATATTGATCCCCCAATAATAAAACTGCATCTTCTAAGAAATGCAAAGCTCATATAGCATCACATTACAAGAAGATCATTTAAATCATACATTCCGCCTTCTGTTTTCTCCTAAATTCTTGATTTAACTAAAATAAGGTATTGAAATGCACAAATATATTTGAACTAAAATAAGGTATTGAAATGCACAAATATATATAGTTTCTTCAGTTTTTTTTCTTTGACAGATTATAAAGATTTTATTTAGCATTCTTAGAATTGAAGGTAAAATCTGAAAGCTTAAAAAGGAAAGTGATATATAGAAAATAGATTAATTTAAATATAATCCAGAAATAATTAGTATATACTGTTATATTTCGTGTTATTAATTTTCTTTTCTATGTAAAAGAAATGTTACTACTTCAAACAGTTTTATACTCGCAAATGTCCAAAAAGCCATCCTTATAATTTTTTTAATGCACATTGTATATTTTCTGTATACTCCTCTAGTATATTTATAGCACTATGGCATCGAAGTTACAAAATGAACTCTGCCTGAGGTTACATTTTTGATATGATATTATAACATTAAAGAACACATTGTCATTTAGAACGGCGTATTACATTAAAACAATTTAAGGTAATTAGGTGAGGCAACCCACCTTTGGCAATCAATCAATACGAATACTACGTTCTTCCCGCGGTGTCATGTGCGTTGTTCATGATCCCGTGGGAATATGAGGCAGTCTCTCCTTACTGACTGTCTATATTGCAACAGGAGTCACTTTACAAAATTTTGTCGTTTTATAGTGGTGGCTTAAAACCATTTTCGCAATGTTGCTTTGATTGTTTCGAAGAAATAAAATAATTCGTACGAGACACAGTTTTTAAGCTCACTCATACTGTTTTGATATGTTTCAACATAAACTGCAATATATTTATTAATGCGAATAATCATAGATGGCTGGCATGTTCGACTATAGACATGAGGTCCTGGGTTCGAGTCCCAGGTCGTGCCAATTTGAAATCGATATTAAGTTTTCTATTAAGATTTTCTCAGTATTTGTCCGAAGTTGCGAAAAATTTGAAGGTGTGACCCACCCCCGTGCCTCGGAGATCATGTTAAGCCGTCGGTCCTCCGCCTGATCTGAGTCACGTCATGTCAAAATATAAGAGTGAAGTAAGAGAGAGTAGACCTGGCAATCCGCAGTGGAGTAGTGTCTCTCATATGAGTGAGGAGACCTGTGCCCATCAGTGGGACGTTAATGTGCTGCGACTTACCTTTACTCATAGGTGACTTATAGAAATGTAAACATCTGCCAAAATGATATCTTATTATAAATGTTGCTAGCCATTGTATAGTAGATTATGTGTTGTACACTTGATCTTGAAATAAATATACATGATTTAATTTTATATAATAGATATAGAATCATTCTCGTGTTTTATATGTGTATAACTAACTGAATTACGCAACTTCAAGATTATAAAATTAGGGGTGAGAGTAGTAAGTTGAAAAATATTTTTTGCAGCTTAAATGTAATAAATTATAATAAACTTAACTAAATAGATAAAGAATCGCTTAATAGCGATTTCTTCCAGACAACCTTGAGTTTAAAAGCTGTAAGTAGCGAAGAGGGAAGGTAGGCAATAACATAAACATACACACAAATAACTACATCCTAATACATATACAATAATAGATATATATCAACATATTAATATATATAACATACATAAACTTACATATATGTGGATATATACATATAACGTCAATACTTAGTCTATCCTCAGATATACTAAATATACACAAAAACTTTCATCAAACTGTTTCGGGGGATTTCGACGAGAAACATCGTAGCACAATAAATGCAAAAACCGAGCACTTGCTAATTACTTTTCTCTTAAACTTGTAAATTTTCTGAGATTCGGCATACATATTACTTACACGATGTAAACGCTCTCTAAAGAAAATATTTGCTCTATAAGACCACTATAAAAATGCAATAATACTCATGTCCTATGGTTGCAAAACTAATGTTATAAATCGGAAAAGTTTGGTTGAACAGTCTAATCTCAGGAACTACTACATCGAATTGAAAACAAATTTAAGTGTTGGATAGCCTATTTATTGAGGAAGACTATAGGCAATATATTTATATTACAACTAATAGGCGCGAGGCCACAATGAAAATGATTTACTCTCTTTGACTACACGTAGCATAACTAGTTGTATATAAACCCGAATAGAATATGACTATACAGCAAACAAAGCTCGTTAAGATTACCGAAAAATATTTTGTATTTATCAGTATCTTAATAAGTGTTAATTTTCTTTTTATTGCTATATTAATAAATTGCGATTGAAACCCTGAAACTGCAGAAATTTAGATTATTGCAATACACAAAGATATGGTCTTTTTCACTTATATATCTCTGTTCACAGTCAGTTGAGATCAGCTAAAACTACCGTTAAATTACAAAAATAATTGAAAGCCTACAAAAAAGATAATCGATTAATAGATAGATAAGCGAGCGTCCATTTTTAAATGGCTCTCATTGAAACAGCAAAAGAATATAAATTGAAAGCATTTCTCTCATCTTATACTATTATTGTATTGCACGAGAATCGAACCGGTTCTAGTATTGCTAAATACAAAATCTGGGTCGAAACTGATTCATTATGCTCACAAACTATTGACCGATCATTGCGTGCTCTGTTGCGTGTACATACGATAGAAACATTGAACCAACAATTCTAGTATTGATATATTAGATATTTTTAATATATTAGAATTACTTTGTCAGAATAGTACTTGACTTTGATCTCACCTGACGAAGTGGCAACGCGAAAACATTGTAAGAGGTAATTAACCTTTTTCCTGTTTTTTTTACAAAACATCATACAATAGTTTGCTTTTGTGTGATAATAACAGAGGATTAACACCTTGCCAATTACGATAGAAGGGAGATCAATGCGAAAGTTGAACCCCTGGTCCCTCACTGATGAAAGAGGTTCCATTGGTTTTTAGTGGGTAACCGCCAACTCCCACATTTCTAACCCATGGATCAGGGTTTGTGCATAAAAGCATATTTCCAAGCCAACAACAAGAGAATCAAACCTAGAATCTTTTATAGTGTGAGTACTCTACCATTACGCCAACTAGGTCCTCAACATGTCTTTGAATCAGATTAGTTAGCCTAACTAAAATTATAACATAAAATAATTTCAACATAATTTCTTAAAAAAATCTTCGTTGCAATTCAATTTTTTTTGCTTTAAAATAATGAAACGGATATAAAGTTTCGGCAAGAGAATAATTGCAGGTTTTAGCAATGATTTCATTTGAACTCCCACTATGCCTTGGGAAACACGAGTGAATGATGAAACAGAGCTCAAAGAATTCCGCGAACATTACAAACACTGTATAATGATTCCTATCTCATTTTCTCCCATATTAAATCCTATGAATTTATGCATCTGTCTATTTTTACAGCCGCTTTTTCGTTTTATCGTCTTTCAAATCACAACGATGCTAAAATGTTTTCACTTAAAAATATATAAATTTGTTTCACTTGTAGAATGCAATAAGTAAAAATATTAAAATAGTAACATATAAATCAAGTATATTTTGCAGAACAATTAAAAATTACAAGTCAATATACCATCTTGTACTTTTTACATTGATGTAACTTTAAATACCTAAACTTATCTATTTCTGTTATATAAATTATATTATAGCATTTGGAATTTATGTTTATAGGTTTCGCATTGATACTAAAGTTAAAAATATATAGATTTTTTTAAACAGTTAAAATATAGATTACAAACGTGAAATTGCTTGTTGGGCAAAAACTTAGTGCGTATATTTTCAACCGCGGTCTCCACAAATGAATCACAAACAAACCAATTGTTCATGCGACCTTGTACATTGATAGTTGTTTTTATGTTTGCATTATTTTTTATAGGGACACTTCACCTCATTCTGTATTGATACAGGAATTTGCTAGTTTTAAGGACAGCGAGATGGACAGTAATATTTTTTTCAGCAAATATACAAAAGAAATCTTTGCTGGCGTTCCATTGACAGATATCTAACGTTTCTTCGCTTTTTATAGACATATTTTCTCTTATTTTCAGTTTTATACAGAATTTTCTTGCTTACGAAATATGATTAATTTTAATACAAACACTTTTTGTTACTCAAATACATTTGTGTTAGGAAAAAAAATAAATTTCCGTTTATAATATCGAAAAACCAATAAACGCTATATGAAATTTTCTACAGTATGCCTTTTTGTATCAGCTAATAGTGTTACTGTGAAAGATTCTTGCAATTGAAATCGCTTTTCTCTTCCATTTATAACTTCATTTTTAAAATCAGTTAAATTATATAACAATAGTTTAAGAAAAATTATTTCGGATGGTAATAATTTATCAAAAAAAATGGTTTTAATTTGTTAACTACATAATATTTGCGATATCGTAACAAAAGCGAATTAGTAAGAAATTTCTAAATTCTACATTCCCGGAAATCAAACCCTAAAGTAAAAAAAACTTGTATAACAATTAAACAATCAAAAACAAGTTATAAATTAAATTAGGGGCACCCTCTTTAAACAACCCCTGTAATAGTGGCGTTGAACTCAGAACCCTACCCTTATGGTACAGACAATAAAGACATTTTGGGTTTTAGCAGCTGAGAATAGGGCAATCTGTAAAATTCGAATTAATGTAGTTACCCCCACACGGATTTTACAGGCATCTTTATAGGGTTGTCAATGATTATAGCTTTTATAAATTTCCTGGCATAATTCGCTGGTAATAATTAAGGCAGTCAGATCATCGAAATCATGACTTTATTTTCGCTGGAAAATACATTTGCGCACCCTAATGAAAGAATTTCTCTCTTATGCAATAAAACCCAGCGGATACCTCCTTATCCATGAGTGGATCACTAGAGGTTTCTCAACCGAATTCCACTCTTGAGACCCGGATGGCACCGACTATAATAGAACCTTATAGTTCAATGCGACAATTCTGCGACTCAACTTCCTTCGACGGCGAAATGATAGTCTAGCAAAAGAGGACAACCACCTTCCACCCAACTTCACAGGCAAGCATTACACTAAGCACCGTATCCACAGGAGCACCACACTCATGACAGACGGACATTTCTTCACGGATAACGATCTGGTGCAGATACTTGCCATTATCCTACAGTTTTATACTTACATACATAGCATTACGCCTCATTCCCATAGGGGTAGCCAGAGCCAACATCCTTCCACTTGCCACGATCCTTGCATATCTCCTTCGCTTCTTTCCTTCTCATTAAATCTTTCATGCAAGTTCGTCGGTTTAGAGTACTCTTGACTTGGCCCTTAATTAAAATGTCCTGGATTTGGTCCAGGAATGTTCGCCTTGGTCTTCCCATTCTAACTTTCGCATTCACTCTTGTCACAAAAATCCTTTTTGTCAGTCTACTTTCATTCATTCTCTCTATATGCCCACACTATCTAAGCATACCTTTCACAATTTTAGTCACTACATCTTCTTTTATACCACAACGTCCTCTTATCACACCATTTTGGTCAGGGATACACATCTTTGTCTATCGTGCGCTGCGAAAACTATTGAAGATAGAACAAAAAAATGTTCTTCAATACTATAGAACGTATTAATATATAAAAAAGTCCGGGATACCATATGTCCAACTACTGTATTTATGCCACTATAACTTCTTTTTTTCACTTTACAAGTTAATAAAAATTCCGACAATAATCAAACCATATTATTCATACATCTGTATTGACCTTTATCCTATAAAAGATATTTTAATAAAGACCGTTTCAATACCTGTATAGTACATTTTAATTTATTAAAATCGGACATTTTATTCAAAAGATATAACGAAAATAATGTATCCCGAATCGAACTCCAGAGGCCTCCAAAGACATAAGCAAAACACATACTGAACTAACGACAGTCGAAACCTTACGATGTGCACTTCTTTATAGCACATTACCTTAATTATATGGAAGAGTCTTTACTACCTGCCCGGTTTTAAATGTGTTTTATTGTTATTAGTAGTGTAAATTCTATATAAAATGCTACTCCTCCTTTGAAACACCTTTAAAATTCGTAGTACCTGTTCCTAAAGACAAATAAACACCCGCATTAGATCACGAAATATTGACGCGTGGGAGTTGCGAATTGTGTGCGATTTTAGTTTTATTATATCCCAAATAAAAAATGTATATATAAAGAAATAATTTATGGTGTTTGATTATTGGTTTAATATCCATAATCACTAGTTATCCACGCAACTTCATTTGGTTAAACACTGATTGTGATTAATAATGTTTTTAATTCGTAACTTTTGGTTAATCGAAGATAAGACTTCGTTAGGCGCTGTGTATATTATTTATTTTGTGTATTTTAAAATTGGCTTCCGTACACTACGAGGTCCTCAACGAAAGATAGTCAATGCGGTATTTACAATTCTATTTCGTTTTGTTGACCTCGTCTTGATGAAGTTAGTTACTTTTGGTTAATTGAAATGAAGCCTTCTTTATTCGCGCTGTGTACCTTATTTTGAGGGTTTTGAATGAGGCTGAGCCATCACTCTTGGTTATGTGATGCTAGTTCGAGTAAAATTGTCTTTCGTCAACTGCGAGGTCCTCAACGAAAGATAGTCAATGCGGTATTTACAATTCTATTTCGTTTTGTTAACCTCGTCTTGATGAAGTAAGTTACTTTTGGTTGACTGAAATCAAGCCTTCTTTTTTCGCGCTGTGTACCTTATTTTGAGGGTATTGAATGAGGCTGAGCCATCACACTTGGTTATCTAACGCACTACTTCTTACCCGTTACGCTCTTGACGCTCTGTCAAGGTCGTGATCGTTATGAAGTCACGGAGTGGGCAGATGTGCCCATCCTACTTCAATCGTTCAACGAACTTTCCAGACCAGATTTGATCTGGTCAGTCCATCGAGTAGGTGACCTCCAATGCGGTCTGTTGCCTTCCCCCTTTTCCTGAATGACGAGGCGTTCGATGGACTGATTGCCACGCAGTGAGACGTGTCCAAAGAAAGTCAGGATGCGAGATTGTACTATAGAAAATAGACGTTGCTTGGTGCCAAGGTCTTGAAGTATCGAGACGCTGGTACGAAAGTCGGTCCACGAAACCCCAAGCATTCTTCTCCAAAACCACATTTCTAGAGCATCTATTTTCTGTCTTTCCACTTCTCGCAATGTCCACGTCTCAGCAGCGTATAAAAATATGGGGAAGATCAGTGTCCTCACGAGTCTGGGGTTCGTGGTCTTAGTGTTTCGAGTCCTTCATATTTTTTTTATTTTGACCATAGCTGTTCCTATAATCGACAGCCGTCTTTTGACTTCGTCAATACATTCACCAATGTTAGATATCAGAGCCCCTAGGTAAATATATGATTGGACACGTTGAATTTCGCCATTTGGGCCACTTCTGGTGAACTATTGTTCGCGCGGTCGACAATCATGACCTTGGCATCATGTAACACACATTCGAGTAAAATTGACTCTCGTCAACTAAAAGGAAAAGGAAAAGAAACTGCCTCATTGGTCTAGTGGTCAGTATGTTCGACTACANGTTACTAACTAACTAACAACTAAAGGACGAGAGATAATCACTCGGTGCTAACAATAATATACATACCTATTAAAAAATAGTATTTCGAATTATTAAACTTGTTGTGATATAGTTTTCACTTCTATCGTAGTCTTAACTAACACACCATGTTTTTTTATCTAACTTATACTTAAAAATAAACTAAATGTCATATATATTAGCTATAAACTAAATGAGAAAAGCTTTTGTAATAATTTGTAAAACATAACTTTGAAGTAAGTGAAGACGCGGCCACAGGTCTAGTCATTTTATATATTGAAATCAATGCACAGACGCAACTTTTTTGCTTTTTTAACCTGTATTTTATGGAGGTCGACCGCGTTAATAATCACGCTATTATTTTTATTGATCAAGCCATTTATAATAATGTTTATTCATATCCAATTTTTCATTATTAAGTTTATGAATATTTAAATGCAATGAAAAATACCTTTTTGATTTCATTGCATATAAATTGTTATAACCTAATATCGTAAGTGTGTATTGCACAATAATAAACTTTACAATTAACTACGGGTTTTGTAAGAGAACTACTAGCATTCTATAACAAATGTCACTGGATTTGTTTCCCGATAAGGCACACTTAGGAAAGTGCACTTTCAAATTAGTCTAGTACTAAACATTGTATTTTAGGCCATTGTTTAAGGCCATAATCATTCATATCTTGAAATATTATGGAAAAATAACTAAAATTAGATTTTCAGATCTCAGAAGTGCAGAAGTGAAACTTCTTTAGCAAACTAATTTTTAAGTCTTGTTTATATTTATACAAATCTAAAACTACTTAGAGGGTGTGAAAAAGGAAGATATGTTGGGAATTTAATGAATTTTACTTTCATTAAAATAATTAAAAGTGTCGAAGATTAATAAAAATTATTTTATTGAAATCTCAAATGACGAATTGTTGTTTTTATTTAAAACTTTTCTAAAATAGTATATTCAATGACGAGTGGCAAATTATAAGGCCACACGTTATTTCTAAATATTGAAATTACCTAACCTTCAAACGAATTAGCATAAAAAACGCTGCCCATCTTCGTGACGCAAATCGCGAGTTTCATCCGTAAAAATTTACTCTTAAATTCTTAAACAACTAAAATTCCGTGATTTTATTTTGTTACATGGTTTAGTAAATGTTTCAGCGTCTATTTTGTCAGTTGCCATATTATGTGACATGAAAATTATTGTTTTAAAATATTTCTCTTTTCCCTTTGGTTTTATAATTATTTACTTTTCTTATTAAACCATTATAAAATTGTATAATACCTCGTCATTTCTGTTAAGTGCCAACCCTATCTTCACCCTTCACAAGTAAAGATTCAATCACTCAAATACGATATGTTTAAATCTGATATTATTCCCGTTATCTGTAACATGAGCCGACATGTGTTCAGCATTTTATAAACATGTTTACATTGAAAAAATTTGTCAGTTTGTTAGTTCTTTTGTATAATCATTTACAAGATTTTCTGAGACTATTGTTGAAGAGAAACTTCTTTAGATGCACGAGAGTAAAATTACAGATAAAACGCGTAATTCGCGTCACGAAGATATGCAGCGTTTTTTATGCTTATTCGTTTAAAGGTTAGGCGGCTTTAAAATTTTCAAATAACATGTGGTATTTTAATCTGCCACTAGTCGTTTAATAATTGAATATACGATTTTTCATGAAATATAGAATTTAGTTAACTGCCTCAATGGTCTATTGGTTAGCATGTTCGAGTACAGACATGAGGTCCTGGGTTCGAGTCCCGGGTCGGGCTAATTCAAAAATCAATATTGAATTTTCTAGTGCCTTAAAGTTAATGGGCTGTACTATTGTTTTAGTTATATATATTTATAGGCAGTTATTTATGTCGGAGAATAAAAGAGAACGGAGAAGCATAAAGCACAGGAGCGTAGGGTTCTCCGCCGACATCGTTATTAATTTCTTATTCTGTGGGCGTTTGTGGGTGATGCCGGTGCAATCAAATACTTTATTAATTACCTCGAATCATAAAGTTGAATCACTTAATGTTCCCGATATCACTTTGCACAAACTCATTAACAATAATAGCTAGGAACGCGACAGTTCCAACAGTAGACTGCTCCGGTCGAGCGCCACTCGACAACTGCCTAGAGACTCCCGCCGGACTGCCACTATTGACTCTGTCCCACGCCTTAGATGGCGCCAGCGTTCCACAGACGCCTGCCCTCCGACATATATATTTATTCTATTATTCTATAGAAGTACTTATATATAAATATAAAATAGGGTGAGTTTTGGGTGTTTGTGTATAGATTTATATGTAAGTATGTCTTTAATTGTTAGAACCCCATTAATATAAAACCTTTTTAGTTTTTAAGAGATTCTAAATGTTATTTTTTAGGATGCGATTTTCATTAATGGAAGAAGACTAGATTTAAATATACGTTGTTGAGTTATAGATTATGCTTGTTCGTTGGTTGATAATAACAGATTCGCGCTTGGCTACACTCATGAGATCACGATGTCAAAGTTTCTCACAGGTCTTTAGGGGTCATTGTCACGAGCGTGCCGAAATTTCGATAGATTCGGGCCCCGATTTATTTTATGGGAAAATATATTGGAATGCGTCCAAATGAGGATTATGTGACAGCAAATTTGTTTTTCTTGAAATGACTTTTGTGACAGAGAACCTTACATTTTCCATGTTATGTGATAATATTCTATTCGGAGCCCTCTTTAAAATTTTTAACAGAGAAAATTTCACTTGGCAAAGTCTAAATATTAACAATCATTGACTTATCACGAAATCTTTAAAGCTTTTCACTCGATTATCTTGAAATTTAGCACAGGTATTCCTTTCACGACGTTAAGCAAAAAAATTAAACAAGGCAAGTAGCCTACGTTATAGGGTAATTAGTATGGACTATTGCTCCCACCTTTGGGCTGGTGCACCCCAATGTCATCTCCTACCATTTGACCGGATTCAGGGTCGAGAAATTCGACTAGTCGACAATCCCCAGCTGTCTAATAAACCGGAGACTCTACATCACAGAAGAACCATTAGTTCCCTTTGCATCTCCTAAAGGATCTATTATCGGGAGTGTTCAGAGAAACTATTCGAGTTAGTACCGCCATCACAATTCTACGACCGATCATCACGTCGTAGAAATAAATTCCACTCACATACTCTGAATGAATGGCACTCTTCAACAACTCGGTTTGGTAGATCGTTTTTTCCGCGCACATGCAAAATGTGTAACCATCTTCCAGCAGCGGTGTTCCCTAAAGATTATAACTTGCAGCTGTTTAAGGGGCATTTAAAAACTCACCTTCATGGCCGGCAACGCATCGGCAGTTCCCCTGGTGCTGCAGGTGTCCATGGGCGGCGGTGATCGCTTTAAGAAAAGGTTTTTAGAGCATAGACCCACCACGGTGCTCCACTGCGGGTTGGTTGGCACAGCACACAGGTGCACTCTCTATTCCTTCACTGTTATAGTCCGACGTGACGACAATCCGACACGACCGGAGAGAAATCAGATGCTTAACATGCTCTCCGAGGCCCGGAGGTGGAGTATATCGCCAACTTACCAACTTTGGGCCAATATTTAGAAAGTCTTAATAGGAAACTCAATTTCGATTTTTTAATTGACCCGACCCGGGTCTCGAAGCCAGGACCTCATGTCTGTAATCATACTAACCACTAGATCAATGAGGCAGTTATTAAGTAAAACATATACGGAAGACCAGAGGATATCCCTAACAGTTTCGCTTCGCTAACAGAGGTTCCAAGTTCGCTTCTCAGGAGGGCAAAACTTAACACATTGTATTGTCTAGGTCTTGTCTAGACAAAAACCTTGAATTGAATTGTCTATTTATATAATTTACTTCTTCTACTACATCACATTCGGCCCAGCAATTTAAGAGCTATTCTGTCAAATACAGAACAATTATATACATTATATATTGAAGCAGAAAGATGAGTCTTAGGTCCAAAATCCCAGTCTTATGATAGACGAGGCCTGTACCCAGACGGGTCATGTTAATAGACTATTACTTATCACTGTTAAATAAAAAGTGGTGGGTATAAATACTATTTCGTCAGAGAGGTCGTCAATACAAGTGACCCTTAAGTGCAATAGATCCAGGTTTCTGGGTCAACCTTTACGCTAAAGCGTGAGTGCCAATTAGTTACTATAACGCTACCAGAAGTACCTTTGCATAATATAACTGGCACTTCGATATTACGTCTACACAGTCTCGATAATAATATATATAATCTGCTCCTGGCGGCGTCACTTGCTTAGCATCCAATCCCCTGGAAGTATTTTTTTTATTTGGGAAACTAACAGATTAAAGCTAGCCATAATCTCATCATAGGATACTCAAAATTATTCGTAATTGCTTTTATTCGTTATTCGCAATTTAGCAAGTCTTTTCCGCTGACAGTGGTCACTGACTATGGGCCTCATGCGGAAGCTCAGAGTCACTCAGCGTGCGATGGAGAGGGCTATGCTCGGAGTTTCTCTATGTGATCAAATTAAAAATGAAGAGATCCGTAGTAGAACCAAAGTCACCGATATAATTCTACGTATCGCGAACCTGAAGTGGCAATGGGCGGGGCACATAGTCCGAAGGACCGATGGACGTTAGGGGCCGAAGGTGCTGGAGTGGCGACCCCGCACCGGACGGCGCAGTGTAGGGAGAGACCCACAAGGTGGCCCGACAATATAAAGAGGGTCGCCGGTCGCCACAGGAGCCAGGCGGCGCGGGAACGGGCCTTGTGGAGGTCATTACGTGAGACCTATGTCCAGCAGCGGACGTTCATCGGTTGAAGCGACGACGATGAAGTCTTTTCGAAACAAAGACGGATTTTCCCATGTCCGGAATCGGACACAACACGATGGTTACCTCTTTATTTTTATATCCAGTTCCCCCCGCCGTGGCGATGGGGGCCTGTATTTAACTTTAAACTTTTACAATGAACGGATTTCTTACACTGTCTTTTACACTAATACAGTAAGATTTGTAACACGCGAATACAATATAAAACAATTTACAATATACAATGAAAACAGCTAAAATATTTACAATTATTGACAATTTGCTGTATGACTAGTTTCATTGTAACAATATTATGGAATAACAATTTTAACGGAACTTATACATTCAATAACAAGTTAACAATTTGCAATTTTAATATTATAATTTATTTACTAAAAAGTGAAGTGTAGATTTCAATTTAAACCAAGCATTTAATTGTAAAATAACATATGTATAAACGTAAAAAGTTACGAACAGAAATCCCTCGTGTATAATCTCTATCTCTAATGGTTTCTCTGGTTTACTATTTTTACCATTTTCTCGAGGTACTCCATCAAGATTCTGGCGTTGTTTAGGTGTTGGTGTGGGTTCTATTGTGTTTTTGTTTAGTATATGATTAAATTTGAACTCTGTATTGTTTCTTAAATTGGTGAATACAGGGCAGTCGAAAGCGATGTGCTCGACGTCGTCCAACGCCTCAGAGAAGCACGATGGGCTCGGCATCTTCTAGAATCTATGCAAGTATTGGGAAAGCCCACCATGCCACGTTTAAGCCTCACTCCTATTGGCATAGATAAGGCAAAAAACAATTGAAAGATGTCACATTGCTGGGTAGAGGCCTCTGCTCCCATAGGAGAGAAGCTTTTTAGAGCATATACCCAACACGCTGGACAACTACTGATGAGCTAAACATGTCTGCTTTCCTTCGCCGAAAATCACAGTGATGAATTATAAATAACACACTGCACAGGATTTATTCCATTCAATAATAAACTTCACATTCATTTATTAAATAGTTTATTAATACATACTAATGATGATAATTTGTAATTTATAATTGGCTACACAATGCCTATATACAGAAGTTGAAGATACACACGTCTAGCGTATTTACACATTATAGTCAATATATAATTACAATTAATATCCCGATTACAACCTTATTTGCAAAAGGCCTAAAACCGCAACACAGTTCATAACTAAAGCAATTATTACGGTTTTCATATACAAACTAATATTATAGAGAGAAAACATTTGTGTTTTTGTATGTATGTTTGTTACGTTCCCACACAAAAACTACTGGACTGAGTTCAAAAAATTTTTCACCATTAGAAAGCTGCATTTTCACTGATCGATATTGTCTATATTACTTTTTCAAAAAAAAATTGGGATGCCTAAGAAAAATTCATTAATGTAATCCAAGGTGTGAAACAAAAAATCCATATCGAATGCGCTGTGAAAACTATAGAAGATATAACGAAAAAATGTTGTACAATATTATAGAATACATTAATACCTACAATACCATATTTACAATTACTGTAGTTATGCCACTATAACTTTTTTACATTTTAAAAGTTAATAAAAGCGCCGACAATAATCAAACCTAATCCTGTTAAAGTAATGATACTTCTTAATATCAGCATTTAAATGTAAACAAAAAAACATACCCTACTACTTTATCTTACTTGCAATATACATATCATAAAAGTGAATAATAAATGAATACCGTACTAACTTTTTTAGTTGCCTCCTATTTAGATTTAAACTAATTATTGATACTGTATAATCGTTATTGGCCAATAAACTATTTATTATTTACAGGATTTGAACTTGTCACTACACAATAATCCACGTGTCAAATCTCTAGGCCATGACAGCTCTAGGTAAGTATGTGTAGTGCTAATTTCCTTTTGCTAAAATCTTTTTTTTAATTCTAAAGCGCCGCAATAAACACCTAATAGCGGTCTTTTGCCGTCAAGCTTCAAAGGAATGATTAATTACACTTCACATGATTCATGGTCATCAAATATAGTTGTCATTAATTTTTTGTTTCAATATAACATCTTTAAGATGAATTAGTTTAATGGTGGTCTAATCTATATTGTTCAAAAATTGATAATTTCGATGGCGTGTAAACGGTCAACTTTATGTATTAACTCATCACTTTTATAAATCTTTTTTTAACGGCATTTATAATATTGATGCTTAATTAACACCATATCATTTGTACAAAAGTTAGTGTGTTAAAGTAATAAATAAATTATCTTTGAATATAAATTCGAAATATATTTATTCAATTAGGCATTTTCAGCACTTTTGAATCGTCAAATATATATTTTTATAGAAGAAAATCTGAAAAAATTGAGTGGGCGATTCAAGGAGTGAAGAAGAAGGAAATGAGGTTGAAAGTTTATGGAATAAATTTAGAGATGGAGTGGTTGGTGCTGCTATTGATGTATGTGGAATGTCTAAAAGGAGGAAAGGTAAGAAAGAGAAGAATATGTGGATGGACAAAAATGTTCAAGCAGCTGTGTGTGAGAAGAAGAAAGCTTGGTGCGATTGGTTGGCTACAAAAGCTAACCAACGAATGCAAAAGGCAACGAATGATGACGTAAAAAGGCAAGAATAGAATACAGGGTGAAAGTAATCGTGAAAGAACCTGTAAGAAAGAAAAAAGAAGAAATCAGCGATATGTATGATAGGAGACTTTCTGATGATTTTTCTGAGTCACACAAAAAGTTTTTCTGGAAATCAATACACAATTGCCCGAGGGAGCCTTGTAAAATCAGAAGTTAAGATGGAAGTTTAATAAAAGGAGAAGAATGGATATTGAAGAGATGGAAGGATCATTCTGAAAGTTTGTTTGAGAGAAATGAAGCAGAGGTTAATATGACCTCTGCGGATAGCAATGAATATAAGATAAATGATAGCAATATAAGTATGGATGAAATTATAAAAATGATAAAAGGTATGAGATCAGGTAAGGCTGCTGGGTATGACAGAGTGTCAGTCGAGATGCTGAAGGCTGGCCGCGGGATTGTGGTAGCTCAGCTGTACTGCCTTTTCAATATATGCTGGGAGAAAGGTCAAGTCCCAAGAGATTGGAGCAAGGCCGTAATTGTCCCTCTATATAAAGGAAAAGGGTCACAGCAGGAGTGCAAAAATTACCGCGGTATCAGCCTTCTTAGTGTCGTCGGCAAATTGTATGCAAAGATATTAATTGAAAGGGTGATTAATGAAACTGATGGGAAAATATGGGACGTGCAAGCGGGATTTAGAAGAGGAATGGGATGTACGGATCAGGTCTTTTCTTTACGGTGCATAACTGAAAAATGTTTGGCTAAACACCAAAAAGTTTATTGCGCGTTCGTAGATTTAGAAAAGGCCTATGATCGAGTGGTGAGGAATGAGCTGCGGTCAACGTTATCTACGTATGGGGTGAGCGGTAAGCTGATTCAAGCATTGAAGTCTCTCTATGAGGGTTCTAGTGCTTGTGTCAGAATAAACGGGGCGTACACAGAGTGGTTTCCTGTCGAAAGAGGGGTTCGACAGGGATGTGTTGAGTCACCATGGCTGTTCAACCTATTCATGAATAACTGTTTGACAGATTTAAAAGAAAGTATGCATGGGTTAAGAATGAATGAATTACTTATCAAATGTTTACTCTACGCTGATGATCAAGTAATACTTGCGTCATCCGCTAATGAGCTACAGGAGATATTTACTATTATGAACGTCAATGAACTAATGTACGTCAAATTATGTTCATTAATTGCAAAATGACTGTGTAAATGTATTTTCGTTTATTATGCTAGTAGGACGTAATGTTTCATATACCTAGTTCGTCATAGGTTTGATTTGTCACACCTTCTTAGAATGAGTAAGTAATATTTTATTTGCTTTGCATGCATAAACTGCGACAGTACAGTGGGCAATAAATATGTTTATCAATACGAAAATAAAGTTATTTAACTCATGACTGTAATTAAGTCATGATTAAAATTTCTATATCTATTTATTTCGTAACTTTTAATGTATTTTTTCTGATAATATCTCTTCACCTAGAAGTATTACTAAACCTAAAAGTTGTAGGTTTATGTATCACAGCTTAAACTATAGAGGCTTAAATTTATTATATTTAAATTAAATTTATGTAGTTTATACAAAATCTAAATCATCATGAGTATTAACTCTACGCAGACAAAGTCGTACATATTGGCTAGCACTTGAATAAAGTTCGAAACATTTCGACAAATAAAGAGGTAAGTATAACATACCCGGCAAGTATCTGCACCAGATCGTAGGCTGCGAAGAGACTGCTTGCCGTATTTAGGGGGCGGCCATCAAAAATGCGCACCACACAATAGCAAATTGTCAGGCTTGGGGACCCCAGCGTCACATCATGACATCGCTGATTGGCGCTATGGTTGGCGATGAGTCAGGTTGGAGAGCAGTGACGTCCTTCTGCGAGGCTGTCATCTTGCACAAGGAGACACTAAATCTCTATAGCGTTCGACACACCGAACAAGTTTTTGCTATTATGGTACAAAACTACTCGCACACACGCTCGTAGTGTAAATTATTGATAAACATTGTAATGTGTTGTTTCAAATAAGTGAATTGTAATTCTTTTTGCAACAAAAAATAAAGTCTCTTAAACCTTATGGTTTAAGAGACTTTATTTTACAGGCGAAGGGAGGTTATGACAGATGCTACTCCCTCTCCCCGGAGGGAGGTGGGGCGCCAGGAAGCGCAAGTTTGCCCGTCAGCATTCCCTCAATTAAACTAAACCCTTAAGTCGGATGCATCCGGGGCGCCAGAGCTGAAGACACATTCAGCGGACATCTGGACCCCAACACCTGGATAAAGAAGGTTCCGCTGGGTTTTAGCGGATATCCTGATACGACCAGCGAGTCCCACACTTACACTTACATGGATGTAAGTTTACACTTCACCCGGCGTGCATAAAGCATTTCCCAGCGAAGAAAAAAAAGCTAATTTTGTAAGATAGTGTCTCAAATATATATTATTTATATCTGTCATTTCTTTTGTAATAATGATATGTCTTTTAGGTATCATGTTTTAATAGTTGATTATAAAAAACTATGACCTATCTTTCAAATGACAAAAAAATTAAAATTTTCTAAAGTAGCACTTGACTCTTTTTACGTAGAGGCCATTTAAATATTACCAAAGTCTTAAAAGAAACTCTAGATGTTTTTCAAATACACCAATTAATTGAAAACAATTTACTTCGTAATATGTTTCCTTATTAAAATAGGAATACAGTGAATTTTATTCACTTATTTATATAAGATTTGTCAACTACAACTATAAATACTTTGCTTCTCAAACTAAAATAAATCTATATATTTAAAAAAGAAATCAATTCTACGTATCCAATCGACGCAATAACTTATTTCTATGAATAAGTCATGAAGGAATTAATTTGTTATTTTTTGAAAAATACGTTGATAATGTAAAAAGTTAAAAGTGCGTGCATACAAAGTACACATGTCAGAGGTGAAACTTCTTTGGCAAACTAATTTTAAAGTCTTGTTTATATTTATACAAATCTAAATCTTTAGATTTCCGAGAATTAGAGAGAGGGGAAAAAGGAAGATATATTAGGAACTTAATGAATTTGTTTGTCATTTAAATATTATACATGTCGAAAATTAATACAAATAATTTATTGAGATCTCGAATGATGAATTGTAAATATAAATATTAATTAAACTTTGTTTATTAATTTTTGAAATATTTTTATTTTATGCAAAATAGTACGTTATAACTACACATGTCATTTGTAAATATTAAAACTACCTAACCTTCGAACGAATTAGTATAAAAAACGCTGCACATCTTCGTGACGCTAATCATGCGTTTTATCCGTAAAAAAATACCCTCATACCCCTAAAGAAATTTTAATCCAAAAATATACGAATTTGTATCACTAACTGTACTCGTTGTGTCAAAATACCCATCATCCTATCGTCATGCTTTATGTTCTTACATTTATAATTTATTCTTAAGGTAATGTATCACCTCGCAAAAATTTCCTGTCACGTGACTTGCGGTACCTCTTAACAATGCCGCTTGACCTCGCACACACCTTACAATAAGTGGTTACTCAGATGATGCTATTTACTTTCAAAACATTAGGTTATCTTTCTGAGAAAAAACATAAAATGTAGTTAGAAATTGTGACATACATATACGCATTTACCACTTATAAGTACACAGACAGACACTTGTCTTTGTTATATATTTCGATATGTCTTGTTTTCTCATTCTATTTATTCAAAATCAAAATCAAAAATATCTTTATTCAAGTAGGCATATTGCAGTACTTTTGAATCGTCAAATTATATTTATTTTTTTCACACTCTGATTCTGATGATGGTACTCAAGAACGGCTTAAAATCTAAAGTTACGAGGGTTACTCGCTTCCTGATCCGAGAAGAACCCACAACAAACTCAGTCGGGTATTTCTGTTTTGTTACCATCATCATTACAATATTATTATGTTAACTCATCTTATATATAAAAATAAAATAAACGACAACTAGATTTTAGAATGTGTAATAGCATCCTTAAGAACTTTTTAAATCTCTTTTACATAAGTATAATTCCACACGGCCTCGCTAGCGCAGTGGTGCGAGTACTCGCCTTGCCAGCAGAGTCCCCGGGTTCGATCCCCGGTACGGCGAATTTATAAAATTGTATTTTCTAATTTGTCTGAGTCAGGTCTGGTCGGAGGCTTCGGCCATAACTAGTTACGTCTTGCTGGTAGCTTGTACCAGCAAAACTTACCGCCAATAAGGGGTATATCGTCTCTTTCCCAGATTAGCGCGCTTCCATCTTAGACTGTATCATCACTTACCATCAGGGAGATCACAGTCGAGCGCTTAAACTGTCAGCAATAAAAAAATGTTACGTTAAATTTCCAGATTGATTTATGAATGGTTGAGATTGATAATTTGATCCGATATGTAACGCATTTCCCACCTTGCTATCGCAACAAGTAATTAATTGGTTACCCCTCCAGGATAAGCTAGTAAATAATAAAATTCATTTTCATCACTGTGATGAGACAGATCTAGAGACGACTTGATTACTTTTGAAGTATTATCGCGATAAATGTAATCTAATAACTTAAAACGAAGCAGCGTGGTGGACCCAAACTCCAAATCCTCCTTATTCCATAAGCCATCTCTTCCAGAAATGCTTTTATGTAGCAGTGCGATAAAAACGTAACTATTTTAACTTGAATCCAAATATACCCATAAGAGCTCATATTTACCTTTTGCATGCTATCTATATATGTCGGAGAATAAGAGAGAAAGGAGCATAAAGCATAGGGGCGTAGGGTTCTCCGCCGACATTGTCATTAGTGGCATCCATAACCCAATCTCCATACTGTGGGCTTTGGTGGGTAATGTTGGTACAATCAAAGACTTTATTAATTAACTCAGATTATAATGTTCAATCACTTAATGTTCCAGATATCAATTTACACAAACTCATTAATAATAACAGCTAGAAATGCGACTGTTTCAAAAGTTGAACGCACCGGCGGGCTTTCACTCGAGAACTACCGAGAGAGGCGCGCCGGGCTGCCCCACTTATTGACTCTGCAGACATAGACGGATGGCGCCAGCGTACCACAGACTATTGCACAGGGACCAGTGATTTATTGCACTCCGATATATATATGAAAGAGATATCCAGGTGTCTATTGACTCGTCCCGATATCCCTGGAACCATAAGGCGATAGTTGGTAGGAATATTCCTTTTGTCAAATAGAGATCAGCTAAGAACGGATTTTTCGAAATTCCATCCGCAAGAGGGGTTGCGGGGATGTTAATTAAAGAAAAACTATTTTTATAATAAAAATAAAATTTAAACTTCACATTTACAAACTATATCTTTTATGGTATGTACAACATAACGGAATATATCAATAATAAATTTAGGAAATTCTACCCTCAAAGGGCAGTGCTGGTAATTTTGTTATTTGTAACACAATTTGCCTAAATTAATGAAAATGCTACCAAAAAAAAATTCAACACAGAAGAAGTTAAGGGTCCAGGTCCAAGCCACTTTTCGTTGTAATTTTATAACTCAAGAACAAGCTCACCTATCCAAATCAAATCTTTAGGCTTTGTTTCGACTATTTAGTAGATGTGGTTCTTTATTTATCACATTGTTTGTAACAAA
This sequence comes from Elymnias hypermnestra, assembly GCA_015832385.1. Classification (NCBI taxonomy): domain Eukaryota; kingdom Metazoa; phylum Arthropoda; class Insecta; order Lepidoptera; family Nymphalidae; genus Elymnias; species Elymnias hypermnestra. The sequence goes on along the minus strand of JACTOM010000068.1, from coordinate 3,819,056 downwards.
TGATTTCAATATATAACGGATCATTTTGTTAATGGGGATTTTGCAGTCAAATTGAAATTTTTTTCATACTTACGAACTTTTTTGAACTTATACGTAGCGAAGCACCTACCTGGCGGCTAGTTTGATATAAAAGGCAGTCAATGACTCACAACAACGAGTCTCTAGGACAGAAAATCTAAAAAAATATCAGATTTACGATTTTGAAAGAGAAGTCACTGGTAACTGATGATTTGCTGATATTTCATTGTTATTTCAAATCATATCATTTATTGCAGTACTGTTGCTAAATAGGTTGTTACATTTACAGTTACCACGCGTTGTTATATAATTTAAAATTATTCGAGTCTATTTAATATTTATACATTTGTCAATAATGCTATTGTGAAAATTGTTATACATATCAATATGCTTCATTCAACTGCCTCATTAGTCTAGTGGTTAGCATGTTCGACTACAGACATGAGGTTCTGGGTTCGAGTCGCGGGTCGGGCCGATCCAAAATCGATATTGAGTTTTCTATTAAGATTTTCTCAATATTTGCTTGAAGTTAGGAAGTTGGCGGTGTAATCCACCCCCGTGCCTCGGAGAGCACGTTAAGCCGTCGGTCCTGCGCCTGATCTCTCTCCGATCGTGTTGAATAGAGAGTGCACTTGTGTATTATGCCTGCCAATCCGCGGTGGAGCAGCGTGGTGGGTCTATGCTCGTTCCTCGGAGCGAGAAGACCTGTGCCCAGCAATGGGACGTCAATGGGCTGTCACTTACTTTTTTATGTCAATATTAATACATATAATTATACCTAAGGTTGCAAAAGGCCTCGGTAATTAAATATGCCTTTAATTAAATTTTAAAAAGATTTGTAGTTTTATATCTTTTAGTTGTTGTGGCAATTCATTATATATCTTATTGCCATTGCGTGCCAATTTCAGTTATTTGTTAATCATTGTTCCCTTAGCTCTTTTTTTAGTTTATACCTGTAGTTTTAAATACATACAAATATTATCTTTAATATAGTCTTTTGTATCTTTTTTCGATTGTTTTTGTTTTTATTTCGATTTAATGAGTGTGTGTGTGAGTTTTTATTAATATTAATGTTGCGGCGTAAATACAAAAATTAGGAGCAAGCTGAAAATCAGCGCTGTGGCATCCTGCTCCCATTAGCTACATTGTTGTAAATTTCGTTTTTTTTATATTTAGTTGTGTGTTATGTTTATGTACAACAATTAAGAAAGCAATAAACTCTTTTATTATTATTACTATTATTAACTGTTCAGGATTTTATCGTACAACTGTGTTTGTAATCCATTAGTCTAGGATTAGACCATGAGATCTGTTGTTTTCATTTTAAATACAGTAAAATCACGTTTCTTACCATTTAATGATATAAATTAACAATTTCCGACACCGGTGATTACGATCAACACATCGTTAAAAAATGAAAAACAACGAAAACGATGCATTCGAGTCGTTGTAATGTATAAAGCAGCGTGCGCTGTTGGAGCGCTGTCATTTAAGAGTTTTATTTTATTAAATAACATGTAACAAATATGGCCGCCGACAATTTATTAGCGGATTGGAACAAATAATGATACGACAACTGAAATTATAAACAATTAATTGTATATGTGTGGTCTTATGACAAACTGACGGACAGGCAACCTATTTATAAATTTGTCTAGGAAACTCCTTGTGGCAGTGGTGAGAGTACTAGTTTTGCTAGTAGAGGTCCTCGATTCGATTTCAGATATGACAATTTTAGGAAATTGCATTTTATAATTAGCCTGAGTCTAAACTATTGGGAGGCTTCGACTGTGACAGCCATCACCGTACCTTTCACCTTTTAAAGATTATGTTTCATCTTCGCCTGTGATTTATGGAATTATTTTTCAAGTGGGAAGTTTTATAAGCGGGTATAATTGATGGTAGAACAAGACAGCGAGAGAAATTCTATTTGAAGCGCGAGAAGAGTTAAGTGTGAGATATCAGGAATCGGAAAATAGTATTACTTATCTTGCTAAATAAACTAAACCTTGAATATACCAGGAAAAACTTTACCAAAAAAGGTTTATGTACCAACACAATGTGTAGAAACCATAAGAGTCAATTTGCCTTTTACCAAGTTAAAGCGCGCTAACTTAGAAAGAGGTAATTTACCTCTTATATTTTCTAGAGAGCATCATACCAGAACACAGATTAGTAAATGCCATTTTCTAAATATCGCAAACAGTCGAAACAGTCAGGAGCAAATAGTGTTCTTTTAAAAAATATATATTTTCAAAAGTAATATATTTCTTAGAAAAGCTTTGGCTGCGTCATACATGAATGACAAACCGCACTCGCGTTTATGTAAGTGTATTTGATATTAACGGCTTAAGAATGTTCCAGAAACTTCGGTAAATCTTATCTAGTGGTTCATGCCCCTAGCTTTATATTTGTATTTTATTTAAAAAATAGAGAATAACGCTTCCTTTTTTTGTAATGAATTACAAATTCTATTCAGTTTAGGAAGGAATGTTTGGACGGTCGGAGTCAATTCACTAGTAAAAGATCAAAAATATTTTATAATACCTTTTTATATTGTATTTCACTACCCACAGCAAAAACAAGATTTATTTAAATCCCGTATAGTTTCTTTTCATAACAATGAATACGAAAGTGTTCGAAAAATGGGGATATAGCTTATAAAATACTGAAAATTTTAAAAATAACTGTGTGTATAAACGTAGAGACAGTGAAACTTCTCTAGCATATAGTATATTAGCTTTTTTCATATAATTTTATTTAAAATTCGTTTTATATATAAGTATTTTGTCGTAATTTCTTCAAAGTAAAGACCCAAAAAACCCACATACGTACCTCACACAACGTGTAACGAAATCTTTTCCCTACCCAACCTTAAGATTTACTTTATTATAAAAAAAACCTTTAAGGCTTACACACGATAGAAAAAAATAAAATATAGAGATAAAACTGTGAATTTACCACAAAATTCTCCTATCAAAGAACTTTGGCTTAAGAAATAAAATAATAAAAAGTACGTGCGTAAAAAGTACACATGTCAGAAGTGAAACTTATTTGGCAAACTTTTAGATTTCCGAGACTTAGAGGGAAGGAAGAATAGAAGAAAAGATATGTTAGGAAGAAAAGATATATTAGGAATTTAATGAATTTCATTGTCATTAAAATATTAAAATTGACGTAAATTAATACATAATAATTTATTGAAATCTCAAATGACGTATTGTAAATAAAAATGATAGAAAATTGTGTTGGTTGTCAATGTTAGAAATTATTTATAAAATTTTGTTTTTGAATTTAAATTTTAGAATAGAGAATTTATGAAATATTTTTATTTTATATTTTATGAGAAATAGTATATTAATTTATTTAATGACGAGTGGTAAATTAAAATGCCACATGTTATGTGTAAATATTAAAACTACCTAAGATTCATACGAATTAGTATAAAAACGCAGCACATCTTCGTGCCTTAAGTAGTTTCACTTCAAAAAAATATTAAGACCATTTCGCGGAATATCGTGAAGTATCAAACGCGTTATCCATACGCGAGGTTCAAATACCTCTTGTGACCTGTCCGCGACGCGTGTACGAGTATATCCTGTCAAATATTAGTTATTTATTCAAACGATGTTACGTTCATTCAAAAAACGCCGCCCTACGGAAACAAGGCAATGCCAAAATATAGATTTATTTGTATTACTAACTGTTCCTCGCGTATCTGTCGATCCCGTGGGTACATGGAGAAATACGCTTTTAATAAGATCCTGTGTGAAAGAAATATGTATGCTGTATTTAAAGTTAATCGGAGGTAAGGTTTGGAGATCTCACTCTCCTTAACCCATTCTTGGTAAGAGTATATCGTCGTCGTCGTCGTCGTCGTCGTCGCTTCAACCGATGGACTGCCGCCTGCCTGCAGCGGCTACCGGCGGCCCTCCTTATTGGTCGGTCCATTTTGTGGAGGGTCTTCCTACACTGCGTCATCCGGTACGGGGTCGCCATTTCGGGCCCATCATCCATCGGTTCGTCGGTCTATGTACCCCGCCCATTGCCACTAGAGGATCACGGTTTGTAGGGCTATGTCGGTCACTTTGGTTCTGCTACGGATCTCCTCATCTCTGATTTGATCGCGTAGAGAATAGTCCCTCTCCATCGCACGCTTAGTGATAGCAGAGCTGCGCTTTCGAATGAGGCCCATAGTCAGCGACCACACTTCCGAACCGGAAGAGTATATATCGCTATAGATTAAAGGAACATGTAAGCGGAATTTCAAATGAATAAAGTAGAATGCAATCCATCGATAGGAGGCGGATACAAGGCAGCGCACATCCGCCTGCCATCATGAACTCTTAGTCGAACTCACCCGGGACATCAAAGAGGAGAGTAGTTAAGTTCTTTGGCGAAGTAATTGTTAAGTCCTGTTTTGATTTATAAAAATCTGAAACTTTAGATTTCCGAGAGTTAGAGGGAGAGAAAAAGGAAGATATGTTAGGAATATATTGAATTTAATTGTCATTAAAACATTAAAAGTGTGGAATTGTTAATAAAAATGTCTAGTGCTTTTTGTCAATTTTAGAAATCATTAATTAAACTTTGTTTTTTAATTTAAAAAAGAGAAATTAATTTTTTTTTTTACATTTCATGCAAAATAGTATGCCACATGTTATTTGTAAATATAAAAACTACCTAACATTCAGACGAATTTACTTAAAAAACGCTGCACATCTTCGTGGCGCTGATCACGCGTTTCAACCATAAAAATTTTACCCTCATGCATCGAAAGAAGTTTCTCTTGAAAAATAGCCATCGATTTATACATACCGAATTATACAGTAATGATTGGCCTTTGTGCTTTATTCCTGCCAAATGCCTCATTGATCTAGTGGTTGGCAAGTTAGGATTTAGACACGAGGGTTCCTGGGTTCAAGTCCCGGATCCGGCGAATAAAAAAATCGATACTGAGTTTTTTATTAAGGATTTTCTCAATATTTGCCCGAAGTTGTATAGTTGGTGGTGTGTTCCACCCCCGAGCCTCAGAGAGCACGTTAAGCCGTCAGTCCTGCACCCGATCTCTCTCCTGTCATGTGGGATTTGTGTACTAAGTATTTCAAACCGCAGTGCAGCAGCGTATAGGGTCTATGCTGTAAAAACCCTCTCTCCCATGAGTAAGGAGGCCTGTGACCAGCAGTGGGACGTTAGTGCGCTGCTATTTATCAAATACCTTATATTTTTGTTTACATTTGGATTGGAGTACTGGTTATGTATGTCTAGATAAATTTTTCTGATATTTTAATAGTTATTTTGTCAATGGACGATAGACGAAATTTCAATCAAAAGTTACTAACAGGAACGTTATATCTGTTAATCTATCAAAAGTTAAACACTTTAAACAATAATTACGCTAGAAATGTGCTTTATTAACAAAACTATGATAGTTTTGAGCTGTTATTCTATTACTGAAATCCACTATCTCCGGTCAACGTCCACTCAGTAATTCCCGCGAAGTTTGTACTTCTAACAAATCTTTTGTATATTCAAACTTTATTGGTAATAAATAATCGTCAAGCGAATACAGACCTTAGATCCTGTACACTATATCATGCAATAAAGAACGGAATTGCCTGTACTTTATTTAACAAGACTTCTATTTTAATGTTTGCAAGTGAAATTAGCACTTAAACACATTTAACATAGAGTTTAATATTATATGAAGGCATTATTAATAATGACATCTAACTTTAATATTGTTTCTCATTTATAGGAATTAAGACCTTATGTCTTTTGCAATAGAGAATAATTGGTATTTTTACGATAATCGTATTGTTTTTTTTTAATAAATTTTGTAACTAAATGCTCTCTAATGTGGTCTATTATAGTACGGAATATATATAGTTATAAAAATAATCTGCAATATAGTTCATATTGCAGATTATTTTTAATAGAATACATGTAAATGACAATACTCAGTAAGACACAAGTGTTTGCTAGAGTAGATTGTGTAAGCGAACCTCTGGCCTTGGTTTTATTGGGTATTATGAATCTGTCAGTGAGTCCCACACTCCCGTCCAGGGGTGCGTAAAGGCATTTCCCAGCGGCGAAAAAAAAACAAAAAATTAAGACACACGATTGATTTTGATGGATTCTTCCCAGAATATCAATGATACGTTACAAATAAAAGGCCTAGAACTTTTTTTAAACTGTTGCGGGAGGTTAGCGCTTGACTGTTATAACACCTGATGTTAAGTGATAATACAGTCTAAGATAGAAGCGCGATTATCTGGTAAGAAGCAATTTACCTCTTATAATGTCTCCACAACATCGTACCTGAATATAAATCTCTTTACTTGACAGGACGCATTTGCTGGTGGGGTGGAAACTAGCCACCAGTCTAGACTCAGAAAAATTATACTGAAAAATGCAATGCAAGCTCTACCAGGGATCGAACCCGGGGCCTCTGCTAGTAAAGAGAGTGCTCGCACCAGTGCGCCAGAGAATCCGTCTAATTAAATCAAATCTAACAATTAAAAGTGCTACAAGGTTGCTAAGGTAGTTTTATTTATTTTCTTATTGCAGAAAGGTTAACAATTGATTGTAATCTCACTTCATGGCAGTAATGACACAATCTAAGAAGTATAACTTGGTTAGAGGGAATTCACCTGTTATGGTTTTTACATCTTTGCTGGTAAGCTGGTATCTAGACACAGCTGAAAGCCTCCAACAGCATAGACTCAAACAAATGAGGAAATGTCCTAAATTTGCACTGCCGTAAAACTCTCTCCTCTGCTAGCGAAGGAAGTACTCGTCCTATTGCACCACAAATAATATCCCTGTAAGAAGTAATTTATCTCTAACTAGCTGAACCCGTGACTTCGTCCGCGTGGAATGCTTTTTTGGTAACATTTTCAATAATTTACGCAAATTGTTTTACAAATAAGAAACATACTCGCACTGCCCTTTAAGGGTGGAATTTCCTAAAATTAGCTTTTGATAGTTTCCGCTATGTCAAAAAAAAAATTCTGACCAATTTTTACATACCATCGATAGTTTGTAATAAATCTGAGGTTTGATTTTCTTTTAAATGTGAAAATTTGTATTTTTTTAGTTAACACCCCTGCAACCCCCCTTGTGGGTGGAACTTCGTCAAATTCGTTCTTAGCTGATCTCTTCTCGTCAAAAGGAATATTCCTACCAAATTTCAAGTCTCTACACCTTATGGTTTAAGAGTTATCGTTATAAGTCAATAGATACCTGCTAATCTCTTTTAAAGATATATAGATAATTTCTTTTCAACAAATTAAGCAAATTTTTCATTAATTCTCTGCTGAAATATTAATAATATGAAAAATCCATTTACGCACCAACTTTAAGTGATCACCAATCAATACTGTGGAACTCAAAAATTGAGGAGCCAGAAAAGCCCAGCCGAACCCGTTTCATTGAGTGACACTCGCGCATTCCCTGGTGGTCAAAATGAATCCGACTAAGGATTTACAAGGACGCCTTGCACCCCGTCTCCTTCAGCGATGATGTATCAATTTTCCCACACCAAATAACGTTACATAAGCAAAAGAAAAATGATGACTCAATACGATATTTATTCAATATCGAAATTATACAGCGACGATGTAATTCATGTAAATAACATCGAAATGAAAATCACAAGGATTCTTCAAAATATGGGTGTCTCTCTCCATACAAATTGCCTTAGTTTGCGGCTGGAATTTTGTTTTGGAAATTTTCAGGAGCGATATTTCCTTGCCCCGTGTAATGGATATAATGTTATTACTTTTTTACTGTAGATCTTGTTATTTCGTATGAAGTGGGGCGGAGGTTTTCTTCGGATATCGTTTCTTTATTGATTGCTTTTTCATCTAATAGCATTTTCACGAAAACTATTATATAATTAATGAATGATGAATTTCGGGATTTGTAACTCGGTTGCCGGTGCTTGGCTAGCCTATTCTCATTCCAGATTTCCGGTTCCATCTCGAACATAGTAAAAAAATCCATAGTTGAATCTTAACGCAACGCTAAAATGCTACTGGAAGACGTGGCAGCCGCATCCAAATCCCAGACCCTACTCCCTCAAATAAAACTTCACGGTACCTTTATTGCAGCAGTAAAGTAAAAAAAACTAAGTAGCAGCCCATTAACCTCCCACTGTTGGGCTCAGGCCTCCTCGCTCCTCGGAGCGAGCGGTTTTTAGAGCATAGACCCACCACGCTGCTCCACTGCGGATTGGCAGGCATAGTACACAAGTGCACTCTCTATTCCTTCACTCTCATAGTCCGTTGTGACGCGAATCCGACACGACCGAAGAGAGATCGGGCGCAGGACCGACGGCTTAACGTGCTCTCCGAGGCATGGGGGTGGGTCACACCGCAAACTTCCCAAGTTCGGGCAAATATTGAGAAAATCTTAATAGAAAACTCAATTTTGATTTTTGAATTGGCCCGACCCGGGACTCGAACCCAGGACCTCACGTCTTTAGTCGACTAGTCATGCTAACCACTAGAACAATGAGGCAATTGCAGCAGTGAGAATGTTTAAAAACCTAAGTCGGTATTTCACCAAAGATTTAAACCACCTAGATGAAATTAAGTGTCGAATAGGGCAGGCAAAAGCCGCCTTCTATAAAATGAGTAAAGTTTTGTGTGACCCCAAAATCCCATTCCTAACAATACTTCGCGTTCTAAAATGTTATGTCTGGTCCACACTTTTATATGACTGCGAGACATGGGTCGTTAAGAAGCAAAGCAGTAAGCGGCTCCAAACATTTGAGATGTGGGCTCTAAGGAAAATGTTTAAGATTTCTTGGGACCAGTTCGTCTCAAATGCTGTAGTCCTAAAACGAGCGCAAATTATGACAACCATCGTGCGGAGAAAGGTGGTTTTTTCGGACATCTTCAAAGAGGATCCCTATTTGNTTCGGGCAAATATTGAGAAAATCTTAATAGAAAACTCAATTTTGATTTTTGAATTGGCCCGACCCGGGACTCGAACCCAGGACCTCACGTCTTTAGTCGAACATGCTAACCACTAGAACAATGAGGCAATTGCAGCAGTGAGAATGTTTAAATACCTAGGTCGGTATTTCACCACAGATTTCGACCACCTAGAAGAAATTAAGTGTCGAATAGAGCAGGCAAAAGCCGCCTTCTATAAAATGAGTAAAGTTTTGTGTGACCCCAAAATCTCATTCCTTACAATACTTCGCGTTCTAAAATGTTGTCTGGTCCACACTTTTATATGGCTGCGAGACATGGGTCGTTAAGAAGCAAAGCAGTAAGCTGCTCCAAGCATTTGAGATGTGGGCTCTGAGGAAAATGTTTAAGATTTCTTGGAACCAGTTCGTCTCAAATGCTGTAGTCCTAAAATGAGCGCAAATTATGACGACCATCGTGCGGAGAAAGGTGGCTTTTTTCGGACATCTTCAAAGAGGATCCCTATTTGAGTACCCACGGCTGATCCTGGAGGTCAGGATGTCGGGAAAAAGAGCACCTGGTAGACCGAGGTGGCTTTGGATGACCGACATACGTGAGTGGACCAGTCATAACTACGAACAATTAAAAAGAGTTGCCCAGGACAGAAGAGTTTTCCGCATATTGGCCGCCAAACTTCATTTTGAAGAAGGCACTAGATGATGTGATGCTAAAATGCAAAACTACAACCAATGACCACCGGGGTTTGTACCACTAAAGCGTTAACACTCGATTTAATCTTGGTCTCTAAAATAAGTTATAATAATTTTTTAACCGTAATTTCGTCACTGGTTATTATATCATTGTGATCAACCTCAAGTTGCAACCTAATAGGAATCCTTCTTTCCGATATTCAGTCACGGAGAACAATTTTATGTACAGATTAGTAGATAGTCATTTCTGCAGGACAATGTAGTGCACAAGTATATCTTGAAATACACGTGCACTCTATAATTCTTCACTCTAATAGTAGGACAACAAATCTGACATGACCTAAGAGAGATCAGGCGTTAGACAAACTGCTTCCCAACTTCGGGCAATTTCTTAATAGAAAACTCAATGTCAGTTTTAAATTAGCATAACCTGAGACTCAAACACAATCTGTAGCTAAAAAAGCTGACAACTTGACCAATGAGGCTGTTATGCCATCATATTAAAAGATAACTAAACATTTGTCTCGAACAAATTTGCTTGATGCCACATCTTTGCTGATAGATTCCAGCAGCTATAAACCTGAACAAGTTTCATAAAACAACTAGCTGTTCCCAACATGGTCCCAGAACCCATTGAAATATATAATTCGTTCTTAGTACGGTCACAAAATTTGTTATTGAAAGATGGTAGACTGAATTACAAGATTCAATATATCAGGAATTATCTGTATTAACCGTTTAAAGCAACAAAGTAGGTTGGCTTAACTATTTAAGCGCGTTACTTAACCGCGTTGCAATAACTGGCATCGATAAAAAACTTAATCGCTGCACGTAATCGAAATCGAGTTCGCGGTAAAATCGATTATAATATTGCAAAACGGCGATAACGATCCTAGGCGAGAAAAAGCGATTAGGGTCATGGAACTGTTTGAAATCCTTAAAAAGTCGCACTGATTTAGCTGTTGATAACTTTTGATTGTTAGAAAAAGTGAGAATCATTACATTATACCTAATAACCCTTAATTACCTAATCTACGCCGGGGACACCGACTCCAAATATAATAATAATTATAACTACATTATATTATCGTAATAATTTGACAGACTTTTTTAAATAGTCCAATATATTTCATTATATTTAACTTAGGAGAACTCTAAAAAAGAATACCTAATTACTTTTTACTTTTTAAAGCATATTAATATGTTTTTAATAGTTGTTTTATTAAAATAAGGCGAACGAAACTCACGGGATATAGAAAGTTACATTTTGTGTTTATTATTGATTTGGTGGATTATTGATATGATTTTTCTAAAACTCTTTTGTATGAAAAGAATCAAATAAATATATAATCTTTTACATGTGTTAACAGTCAATGTCTGGCTTTATAAGAGGGTCTCTTGAAGCGGCATTTCTCTTATACGATCGAAACTATCAGCGTCTTCTATTTTCTCTTCCTATTGAAGTTGACACAGCCAGTAAAGTAAAAATATTATAACATCCTCTACCTAAATGCTTATATACAATTATACCGATATAGTAGATAGCACTGACCAAATTCTTTCACGTGAAATTTCGCCATGTATGTTAATGAAATGTGTTTAAACTTTCAAAAAATTTCAACCCCCGCTGACCCGTCCATTTTTTGCTCAACCGTATTAATTTGAATCGAATTATCTCTTTTAAATTTAGGGAAACTTTCTTTTAGACTCCATGATTAATTCTAGTTCCAGTCTTTTCATGCAATATACACATTTAAAGGCTTTAAAATAAGACATAAATTTGCATTTATATGTTATCCAAGTTTATAACCATTTAATGGGATTGCTTCAAGCCATTTTAACATTTACTCTCTAGACTATAGTGACTATATTTAAACCAAAACATTTTTTAATATCAACGCAAATGGTTTATTATGTTTTTGCATAGTTAATTCAAGTGCTTTAAGTTTAGGTTTTGGTTCACATTTGTTTTAGGCATTACCCTTTTAAATTAAATCATCCTCAGTGCTAATCCGACATTTTTTAATAAACGAACAAACGCATGTCTTATAGCAAATAAGGAATTATCTTGTGGAGTAATATGTAAATGGAAAGTTTAATAACAAGGTTAAGATTTCCAAATCCCTCAACACAGTCTCACTGGTCCGACTGCGAGAAAAGTCTTAGGTTTGATCTTGACTTGACTAAAATTGAGAAAGGTATGTTTCGATGGTTTGAGAACGTAGAGAGAATGAATGAAAGGAGACTGTCAAAAAGGATTTATGAGTCAAGAGTTAATAGAAAAGTTGTAAGGGAAAGACTAAGACGAACGTTCCCGGTGCAGGACATTTTAAATAAGGGCCAGGTTAAGGGTACTCTAAACCGACGAACTTTTATGAATGGTTTAATGAAGATGAAAGAAGCAAAGGAGATATGCAAGGATCGTGGAAGAACGTGGTCTCTGCCTACCCCGATGGGAATGAGGCGTGATACTTTGTATGTTCGTATGAACAAAAACATCTTATGAAAATTTTCGTTTCTGATACTCTAATAGGAAGGAAAGACTTATTTTATTTGACCACATAGATACTTGTCCTATATGTCCGTGATTGAACAAGGCTTCCCATGTCAGCATGATGCTACAGTCTGATGGACCCTTAAACTGCTGCTATCATAATAATAATAGGTAATAGGCATTTCCATCTAATACATTAATTCACGTATCTATGTTATAGACACCCGGTATATATTAAAACTAGTCGAGATATATGTAAAATTTCATAACATGAATATAGTTTTAACTGTACCCAGTCACTGACTGCAACTCGTATCGACACTGGTTCAACTGGAGAAGTAGGAACCTCTAGATCTGGAATGGTAAGAGGCTTTGGGCGTAGCTAGTTATCATCTTAGCAGCAAAGCTACTAAGCAAACACTTGGAATTCAGTACAATAATGCGTTAGTCATTAAGAGATAAGTAACTTCTCTCCAGATGCTACCATTTAGCTGAGATTACAGCCGAATGATGACCTGTCAATAATAAAAAGTATTAATGAATTGCATGCTCATCTTGAAACATAGAAATGTTAATACTTAATACATGAATGCAGTTTAAAAAGCTGGCACAAAACACATCGGTCTTGCAAAAAGTATCGACGGAAAAGGAAATGTCTGGTCTAAAAGCGACTATGTTTTTAGAAAATCGCATAAAGACTGCACAGTAATAACTCAAAATCCGCAAATAAAAGGCCAAATGGAAAACGTATCAGACAAAAAAGGAGCACGATGTTTTGGGAATGCGTCTATCGATTGCGGGTACGAATCCGTGCTATTCGTAGTGCAACAGATTACGTTTTTATGCCTCTAAGACTTGATGTTTGCTCTAATCCGTATTCAGATAATGACTGCTTCTACATTTTAAAAGTCCCATCATGGTGGTCATCATGAATGAAAATATTAATGCTCTTATTGGTACCTTTAACAGGATTTTATTAGCTTTATCTGTATAAATGTATCTATGTAAAAGCACCTTTCAATGTAGTTTTCACCAACGTCTAGAAGTTCGATTCACTTAAAAGTTTGCAGACTTGTCAATAGTCAATAACAATAGGCCATGGTAAAATCATTTTTTTTTTACATTAACATAATATTACAGGCTGCAGTTTACAGTGAAGCAGCTAGTGGGTCTAAGCTCTAAAAGCTTATTTAACTGTTTCGATCGAATATAATGCAATTGCTAACTTTAGATTTTTGTCATTGTAAAACTCGTCTTTTGTTTATAATAAATTTGAAGTCTCTACAAAATCACAGTTCCTCCAATGCATTCGTCGTGGTCTTTTTACTTTTACAATTATATAGTCTTTTATAATTTTTATCACTTGAGCCCAAAAAAAATAGCAAATTTTCGCATACCGTAATAAGTTCATATAAAGTCAGGCAATTGTTTAGTTTTATTTTTTATACTTTAAATTCTCCCGACCCGGGACTCGTACCCAGGCCCTCATGCCTGAACAAACTGGCGTTTACCCAATATTCAATTATGGATATTTTTATTGCTAGCAGGTTACCGTTTCACTGTAATCTCACTTAATGAGGAGTGATAATACTGTTTAAGATGAAAGAGCGTTAACCGGATAAAAGCTTACTTATCTCTTATGCTTTCTACACGGCTCCGCACTGGAATGCAAATTTTTGATGAGTTAGGCGGAACTTTTTTGCTGGTAGTCTGGTAACTAGCAATGGCCGAGGTCTCCTAGCAGTCCACATTTAGATAAATTAGACAGGGCAATTTTGTTTGACGAAAATCGAACCCGGGGCCTCTGCTAGAGAAGCGAGTATTCATACCATTGCGCAAACGAGGCAGACACTATTGCAGAAATAAAATTAGCTAAGAACAAAAACAACAGATAGTTCTCTCCAACATTTATTGGTCGAAAAATAAATTAAAAACTTTGGATTTCAACAAAGGCCCGAAATCGTAAAAATAAATACCTACAGGGTCTACTCTTAATAACAACATATTTACACGCTTACCGATTTACTTAGTAGGTACAATTATTTACTTTTATATCCCCCCTAAACCCCCCATCTATTTTACAAATCAATCTTACCCAAAATTCAATAACAATTTCTATATGCCCCCCCTAATTTAGTCGGGGCAGAGACATTTACAAAATTTTTAATCTTTTTACATAATAGTAATTTACAAAATAAATCAAAATTTACAATAAAATAATAAATACATTCAGATCATTACAAATAATTTTATTTAAGTCGTATAAATTTATTTCAAACGATTCGAACAAAATATGTAATTCTCATGACACCAAAGATAACAACTTTTGTTTGAATATTACAAATATTGCCTCACATAATATATAAATAGGAAGTGTATTTCATTTGAAATTATTACTAAAACTATACAGATACTATTTCAAACATTCTTGTTCGAGGACCAAAAATTTATGATAATGTATCAATGAAATAAACGTAAATTATATACGGACGTTATATTTTAAAACCGGCTTACAATATATTCGCAATATTTAAATGAACAAAGATAACTTTAACTAAATTACTTAGACGAAGACTGGTTTGTCCTCTCTTCTAGTGTTTTCTGCGGAGATAACACCTTTGAAATTAAGTTTTTTCAGAGTTTCTTTTAAACAAAAGCAACATTGGTACTGCTTTCTAATTTAATATTTTTTTCATACAAAAACAGTGCTGTTAGGAAAAATGTTGCATGTTTTAACTTAAGATGTAATCGATTCTTTATTATAACATTCGGTATTTTTTTAGAAATACAATATTTTCCGTATATTTTTGCAAAACATTAATAATAATACTATCATTCACACATTTTCAACCTCTTAAAACTTAAAAATAACATTGCGTCTTAAAACATCAAATATTGTAACTTTTAAGCAAAATCTGTTGCGTCATAAATATACAAATCGCAAATTTTCATTTTGAAGCTATATTTTTGTTATAAATTTAAAACGACGCAACAATCGCAAGCAAAATTTGTTATTTTTGACATTTTAAAAGTCAATAATTGTCATTTTGTGGAAATATTTGTCATTTGATGCATATTAAAAACAAGAACTGTAATTTTTGTGACAATATTTGTCATTTTATACACTCAAAACTTTAGCAACTGTTATATTGAGGCAATATTTGTTATATTCGATTTGGTCACAAAATAATACATGTCTCCGCCCGTACATAGATTTCATTTTATAAACAAACGTGAAACAAATTATGGCCGCTCAGTGATACAGCATTTACAATAATATGGCTGCAAAAATATAAAAAGTTTCATATACTAAATGGATGTTTATTCGTAACCTAGGTACGTGCTATTAAGATTATTTTAAATCGCTTTTTGTAATAACCAACAATGTTTTTAGGAAAATTGAGGATTCTGAACATTATTTTTAGGAAAGCATCCAATACCGCATCAGTATCGCAAGGCGTTCGGTATTTTACTTTTAAATCTAAGTTAAATTTATAAATATAAAAATAGTTTTAGAAATTTATAAGAGGTAGCTGAAGCGTTTCGCAATATTCTAATACGTTAAAGAGAAACTTAAGTACAATAAAAGCGTAATTAAAAAAATTCAACATCAGTCTGTGAAATAAACTTTCAATAATTTATATAATCAAAAGTGCTTAAATAATAAGAAATTTGCGATAGTCTTTCATTTAGCACCAACGTATTCTTCACGTTATAGAACCTCTTTTGTAATAAATCTTTTTTTTAAAGAGCAATAATCTAATACTGATAAAAAAAGTTCATTAGAGACGTTGCGGCTGTCACGTCGAATCAAAAATGGTAATCATTTGCATAATTTAATGAGCCCAGACCAGTACGTGTTTTACATAATTTATTAACTTATGACAAAAAAAAATCTGTCAATATTATTAAATAAACACATTGGACATAGCCAGTTTATATAGTTCTTTATAATTGGAGTTAAGATTTCCTTACTTTTAATGTGACACTTTTGACATTGCTTTAAATTTTTCCTTCATCTATCGCATGTCGCTTTAGAGCGGGCTAGTGAAACATGTTCGGCAGAGCAGCCAAGACCAATACAGCAGCACCCGTGGCTCACATCAGCTAACCGTTTATATTCTCACTCGTATCAAATTAGCAAAATATATTTGTATCTTTTTATAACACTACACAGTGCTTTATATTGCTACCGTTTATTAAATTCCTACTATTAGCTCCCACTCTTCCTTTACAAATCTTGTTCAAATTTTCGATGGTTAATAAAACTTTCCATTTTTTTAAATAACTTTTTCCTGCATCCGATCAAGACCAATTTTTTTAACATGATGTAGATGACACATATTGTTAATACTGGAATATCAATTCATTAATAAATATTTTAACGAACACAATAAAAGTCCTTTCTAGAGACGTGTGATTTGACTATTTTTTTATATTTTGTCAAAAAAATGATCGCTATTTTGAAATAAAACATTTGACATTGCATCTTTTTATGATTGTAGGTAAAAATCTTGCTTGTTCTTTATATATATTTTTTTTAATTTAGATGATAGCAACTGTTTCATTTATCAATGGGAACAATCTCAGCTGATGGATGACCCGACATAGATCATATTATAAAGGCAGACTTTTAAACCTCTTAAAATGTCAATAATTTCTCGAGCGTCCATTATTTACATTTATCTCATCATTATTTATAAATTAACATATTTTTATAAATTCATAGCGTAACGATTACGTGTTTTCTATTATCTGTAGTGTTACCATTAAAAACAAAGAATTTAATTATCTATAACGCTTTTTTTGTTATTAATTAAAAATGGTATACTTTAATTAACAGCGAAGAGCTTTTTTAATTGGAAAGAAGTATTACTAATTAATTTTACGGAACTATATGGAAATGTTAAATAAATACAGCGCTTGACTTAAAAATTTAATCTTACTCTTTGCAACAACGAATTTTTAAATCAATTATATTACTATTTGATATATATAACTTTTCGTGCAAGAATTCATCAAATTGCATTTCTTTTTGAGTGTTTTTTTTATTTTTGATGACTCAATTATACAACTGCCGTTTACAATTTAATTAATCTTCAAAAATCAAATGTTAAATAATTTCAGACGTATAATTTTAAATCTATATTTTCAATCGCGATTGTGCTCATATAAACAAATTAAATCCAAACTTGAGTGACCAAATATCTATCTGGCATGTACTATTTGAATAATCTGGGTTTCCATGCTTAACTGCAAAGTCTACGGCGTCTGCATCAACTGACACAGATAACGCAAAATCCATTAGAAAACTGTCAGTGTGTCAATAGCCTCTCAATGTTCATCAATAATATTTATCGTGTGTATAATTCTCATAATTAACATAATTTAATGAACCCGGACACGTTTTTTATATTAATAATGAATTGACAAAAGCTTTTTAAGAAACAAAATAAAATATGCAATTTTTATAATACTTGTTGATTTTTTATGAAAATCGGCCAGATAAATTTTGTATGATGTCTTTAAGTGGGACCATTTACATTTTTAAAACAGTTTCTTATCGTCAGTGCGCCTTTTTATATTTTTAATCTTATGACGCTTTTAATTATCTTATTGAATTAAAAAAATGAGGAATCGCATAATTAAAATTGGGGAGCGTTTATTTTATTAAAAAGCCAATATTATATGGTGGTACTCTTCTCCATGATTAGGCCTTGTTAATTTTCGGCTACTAAATTATATATTTAATCATTTAGAATAACAGAAACTGAGTATAGTGTTATTGGATTATAAGATTCCCTTATTTATATAAACGGACTAAAGTTTTATGTCCGTAACTTTCTTTTATCAATAAATCGTCTCTATATTTCAAGCACGTCTTCAGTCAGAATAACATAAAACGCAAATAAATATGATGATTGTACCAAGGGTGAAGAAGAAGTGAATATTAGGGTGGGGGCAATTAGCTTGCACTTATAGAAAAAAATAAATATGGCATACATCGTTTCTAGTATGTAGTACAAGTAAAACCGTGATTACATCGAGTGTATTAATTAAACACCCACTAAAACGTTATTGTCGAACTTTCTAAAATCGTAAGCAAAACAAAATGGCGAAGTGCAAACTCATCGAGTCGAGCTATTAATTCGTGATTCAAACATTAAACAACATCGAATTACCGAAGTTGAAGACAAGGCGTTAACAAATAGATTGACGTTTTTCTCATTAAGACGGAGCTTTGCATAATAATTAACATCCATTTTGAAGTTATGGGTTAATGTGATAAGAAAAAATTAATTAAATTATAGTAACGAATAGAGGCCGGATGGCTTTATGGTCTACGAAAGGTCCAGAAGTATAAAATTTGTTTTTCAATATTTTTAAACTTGAACTCTATCAAAGATATTCTTCTGCTAAGGAATCAGTGATGGCTTTTTGTAACCTCTGCTAAACCGATTGTTATTTTTATTTAAAATAAAGATTCTTATAGCTATAGCAAAATGATTAGCAATATCAATTCATACAACAGCAAATCCCATATTTAACTTCAGATAAAGACATGACATGTTTAAACAATAAAAATTGGCCTCCAATCAAGAAGGGATCAATCATCTACAAGGTTATTGGAGAAAAATAGAAAGCATCTACGGACAAACTGTGGGATTCGTTTTTTTTATTGAGGCTAAAGATAGAGTATCATACTTCTCACGCTAACATACAAAGAATCACCAAAAAGGTGATAACAAACATGAATAAGGACATCGGAATAAGATATGAAAAATGTCAACATTAGTAAGGTATTAAAAATTTGTAAAGGTATTAAATGTACCACAGACCAAGTGGATATAAAAGAAGATTACTTCGTTGTTTTGCAAGTGTAAAATTGAATTAGTATAGACAGTTTCATCGTGTCTATTGTACTTCAAATAAACTTCGTAGTAAAAGTCTGGCCTTAGTTGATAATGTCTGCTGGGTATGGACAGTGATTGATTAATTATTTAATTTGGTTATGGTCCATACATTAGATATTGTGCGTCTATTTTTTATTTTATATTACATTTCTGTTAAGATTTATTAGTGAAGGTATCAAGCCCGTACGTTGAATGAAATATTGGTTTTCTACTACCCAAAAGAAAACAAATTATATTTAGTATTACATTTCTTTGTCACAATATTAGTTCTGAGTCTGAAAAAGTTCTGATCAGATTAGATTTTTAAAATTTTAAAAGCGTTTAAGCTTTGAAAAATATCTAGTATATTTAAGAATCGAAACTGCTATATAATGTTATATAGAAATTAGTTGTCTCAACAATCAACCAGCAACCTCCATCACCAGCATTTCCCGTGAAATAATTGAGTAGTTAGTTTATTGTTAGAAAAACTATAAATACATTCGATAAAAGATCTCATTAAATAGATGTTTATAAAGGAATTAAATAATGTATTTATATTAGATTACTGCTCTTCATTGGATGTATAAAGTAAAACGTAATAATTGATTACAATAAATAATATACAAATAATAAAAGCCTATAATTTAGGGAGACACTCTAAAATTACATTACAACCTCCACTGAGCAAAGAAATCAATTTTACCAAGTCCCCGTGCAGGCTTTACCACAGTATTATTGGAAATCTTTCAAACTTCAAGTCGCTGATTGAAATCTGATTCTTACGCTCCACAGAACGTAACAAAGCCTCCACAAGAAATGATAAAATCAGGCACAATTTCGAGGATATCCCAAATTACCTTGCGATACTGAAGCGGTTTGGTCAATTTTAATAACTATACCATCGTTATTTTAAACGAAATTCACATTATCCTTAAATATTATCAATTAAGTAGGATTTCCAACAGACACAAAGTATTTTATGTTAATCTTAAAATTAAAGTTCATAACTTTATATTAACGTATTATGCATTATTTATTGCTTGTGTTTGCAACCACCTTTATCATTTCCAAGTAAGGATTTGCAATATTAAGCAACCGACATTATTCTGCGAATATTTTAATCGCTGAAAACTTTGCAAGGGTTTTTATATGATTTGTATTTGATATACAAATCAAATATTCGCAAATTGTTGGGTACTCTCTAGAACAAGTTTCTGCGTTAGAAGATGAAGTCATGAGCGATGGTTAGTGGCATTAATTTATTCCAGCACAAAAACGTTAGGCGTAATGTTCGATATTTTTTAATAATTCCCTTTTTGATAAACAAAGCGATTACGTGTTCAAGAAGATAAAGAGTTGCCCGGCATCCATTGTTTCGCCCGTGATTAAATCAAAGCAATAAGAAGTCACTCGTGCTGTTATAAAACACAAATAAAACTTTATCGGCGCTGCAAAAACACCAAGAAGTTAATCTCACGTCCAATTTTATAATTAATGGGACTGTTAGTCGAATTAACACTAGCTACTGTTTACTTTTCTACGGATTTAATGTAATAAATTTAGTTTCATAATTTAAAATGGTTCTTATACCCAGATTGTAACAAAATTTGATCCTTATGTCCACTAAATTAAGGTTTTTTTGCATTATAAATAAAGTGCCGCAATAAGATTGCTAATGTTTCTAATAAAACCGTTTTCACGGAACATGAACCTCAAATGCTACTTATTTTTTCAGCTTTTAATACAAACATTAAATTAGAAACCAGCATAACCAATGACTTCGTTCTATTCACTATGAAATGACTTAATTATAACAAATAAAGGTGTTATCGCGAAACGAATCACTTTGTGTCTCGTTGGAAATCGCCCAAGATTTAGTTAAATATAAAATTATCATTTCCATCATTATAACTAGCGGACTGATTTTTCTTTTGAGATTCAAAAAAATGAGGTCGTCATTTTTTTCGTTATTAGGCAATTAATTAATTATTCTAAGTACACAGCACAACTAACCGAAAACTAATATGAGAGAGAAATACTAAGAGAAAAATGTTTTGTTACGCATTTGGGTTTAACACTGCATTGTTATTATCTATTGTTTATGTTATAATCTCTACAGTTTTCGTTGTGTTAGAGATTTAAAATTCTCAGAGTTGCCTAAACGAACAATTGTTATGCTTACAGAAGCTGTCGTTTTAAATCGCATAAAAAAATGTCGTCGCAATATTTTGCACCAAAATTTTCATTGTTGCTTCTCTTGATCTTCCTAAAAGTTGGATTAACAAAATATTGTCCTTTGTACGTATGTTTTTTTTATAAAACAGTATTGTTTTGCAAGTCATCTTTTCTTGGAAACGTTGGAATGGTTTACAAGTATATATGCCAAAAGTATATTAAAAATAATGCGCACGCACACACAGTCTGCGGTTAAACTAATGTGATGTCATCAATTAATCTAGAGACATTCTTTGATGTCGTATGCGTTCTCAGCAACAGGATTTTTCGGTGATGTAATATCTTTTGAATAATCTCTCCCAATTTTTATATTGTCTTGCTGCAACATTTTCAATATAAATCAGATTCGGGTTATTTCATACGTCTTCATCGTAGACACTAATATATTGGTTTCTTTCATATTCTGCCTTAATCATTTACACAAATTATTTTTATCGTACTGCACATTAAATATGTTCTTATCAAATACAATTTTGGTTGTTATATTGCAAAACCATTATATAAGTAAATCCTTTTATTGTGTGCAATTAACATCAAACCCGTTTAAACTAATCGTTACATTTCACACGGATAATATATTATTTTAATCTCTGCTTGGCGAGCAAGTAATGAAACACGTTCCATAGTTATTACAAACAGGTTAGGCTGATTATCCCTTCACAATCCCTTCAGGGTCGTAATCTCAAAATAACCAAAAGACAGTATTAAACACTGTCTGTACCACGAAACGCTTAAGTATATCCAAACTGTTTAGTTTTAATAAAAATAGATGCACTCAACATATGGCAGTGAACTAACACCAAACTTAATAGGTACCAGAGATAAAATGTTATATTATTAATTCTGTTGTTTAGAAAACAATGCATTAGACTGTAGTCTTTTTCCAGCTGACCCATTTGCGTTTGTTTATCATCTTGTCTCCTTTTTTTGTCTAGTTTTTCGTTATGTGTTCCTTATGTAATTATCTCATTTCGGTAAATTTACGACACGTAGAGCGTGCAACATAAAAACTTTTCAATTGTAAAATCGTCCATTTATTTCATCCGTTTCTCGTTCTGGGGTAAACGACTCATTAAGTATCTATTTTTAAAAGTGGAATTCATTTCCATAATGTTTCTTGGCTTATGTCTTTTGTCTGCAAGGTTAGGTCATTACCGGTATTTTAGAAAACGATTTCAGCAATTACCGTTCCTATATAGTAAACGATCTTTTTGCTTAGGAATACTTATCCGAATATTTTTCGGTTTTTTATCTAACACTAATTACAGTAATTAATGAGTATTATTTATTTCGAAATCCACATATCGTTTTAAAACAACAGCGCACACAAAAATGTTACATGTCAACAAATAAGGATATTTTATGAACCTTAAATAAATATTTTATAGTAATCTTACGGCATATCCTTTCAAGTACAATATTACAATGCTAATTAAGTACTTTTAATTATTCATATGCCTGAGGTCATTTGCAACGGCCTTGGAAATGATGTAATTTAAATCCATTGTAACCCTCGCGATGTACTCCATTAGTTCATTTTTATCAATTTTTAAAATTTAAATCTTTTAATAATTAACCAAGTCAATGTACTTTATAAAAGCGAACTTACAAAAATGAGAGTATTACATAGTGGGCCTCCTACTTAACCCCTTTAGTAAGTAAATTTCCAAAGCACATTAGGGTTTCATGTATTACTTTGGAGCTAGACTCATTGGTTGAATGTGTGATAACTGTCATTAGCAAAGCTTATTTTATTGATAGATTTTAATAATCTATTGATATACCTGCAAAATGTCCTTGCAATAATAAAAATACCTGCAGTGTGTCCTTCCAAAAATGCAGTGTTAAACCCAAATGATTTCTTAAGCACTATTTTAAAAATATATCGACTGCCACTAAATGCGTATGTCTAACTGAAAACCGGTCTATTTCAACTACTATTTAACTATTTGACTATTTCATAACGTGAAACGATGTTATTCCACATAATTCTCACAAGGCACGTTTCGTGCTTGGTGGGATGTTTACACTGTGAAACCAGAAGTGCTAAGAACTCTAATCCATGCACATATATTTTAACAGACATTTCAAATAATATTTGTACAACATATTTTAATGACGAAAACCATGTAAACTTGGTCCAAGCTGTCTTAGTATACCCACACAACTTCATCATATTTCTGTACATTCTTTTTGACATTGGGGTCATTATACGTGATTGGATTATATTATAAATCGAACTAATATTGGCATGTGACTAAATAATTATCGAAACAGGTACAATTATATCTAAATTTGTCAAAATTTAAGTAGCCAATTTCGTTCTGGGTTTGCCTTAAACTTAGCTGTCGATACAAAAAAAAAGTTAATTGAAAATTCGTTAGGAATTCTAGTTTCAAAATGTAAATTCATCATTTTGAAGTGATGATACATTAAACAAGATGTTAGCTTAAAAAATGAAGTAAAAGGCTAGATCTTAAGTAATTTTTGCCATTTTGAGCATCAACTCAAATTCAGGTTTGTCTATGACCTGTCACTTGAAAGCTGTAATAAATTGATTGTTTTAAAAAGAAAAACAGATGCTTGCATAGTAAAATAAAATAGAAAAGCGTCAAATCAGTCATGATTAAAATAATATTATGAGGTTAAATGCATTATTTTTTAAATACAATTAAAATTTCATATCACATAATGAAAGCATAGAGAAAAATTACACCCTAAATAAAACCAAAATCACAGTGAGTTTGGACAAGATTCTCAACTTGTCACAGTTTTTTTTTCATATAAATAAATTCTAAGCGTTAGGTCGTATGGAAAATAAAAAATGTCTTTTGAACTAAAATTAAAATCTACCTAACCTCGCTCTATATAAGATTTCTTCTATTTCAGTATTTGAATCCTAATTCTTAATCAAATATCCTTCATTGCATTAGTGAAAATATAAAAATTTAATTCCTAATGGTTTAAGAAACCTATATTACCATTATACATGTTAACGTTTTTTATATTTATATATATGTATGTATATTTTAATGACTTCGTAACTACAGTCGCTGCTTCTGCTATCCGATCTTCTTGTATAATAATAATAGTTCGATTATTCAGTAGGCCAGATATACTTTTGTTACAATAGTAAAATTAGGCTCACATAGTTCCTTACAGACTAAAATTTGTCATTGGAACTTTCTGGAAATAACTAGGAATTTTGCACAACTCTAAAAAACCAGTCAGTAATCCTTTTCGGCACCAATCTTGATAACCAAACCAAACCACCACACTACGTACTTACAAATATCCGAAATCGTAATCCCACAGAGTACCACAAAACATTCCAAAATGAGTTTTTTTAAGCACTAGAGTTTACAAGTTCACCACATTGTTTTAGCACACAAATTCACGTAAAGACTAGAGAGTCTGGGTAGTTTAGAGATTGAAGCGATTGTAGTGTCTGTGTGGTGTGTGCCGAACAAGGTTTATCCAGCAGATCGGGTCGCGGGGGCCGCGCCGCCTTAGCGCACATTCACCGAGCCAGCGGCGCTAGCACGGCGCTCGCAGCCAAAGCCAACGCGAGGGAAGAGGCGAGGGCAGCCCCGCGAGAGTACGAAAGCTCCTCGCTCTTCACAACCTCATTAGGCGACTTATCATACTTGTGCGTCTTTTTAGTCACCGGCTTCACTGTCGTAGTCGTCGTGGTGGTAGGTGGCATGGTCGGTGGCGGTGGAGGAGGAGGAGGCGTCGGCTGAGGAGGCAACACAGGCGACTGATCCTCTGGCTTACAGCAAACACGAAACACTAACTTCATGTTGTTACTTAAACAGCGACCTCCGATGCGTCTATGTAAATCGTCTTTACTGGACGTCGATATAAAATAGTAGTCTTTGCCGGGCAGGAATTCCAGCCCGCCGGGCTGAGGCGTGAACGGTCTGAAGGTAATCGTGAAAAACATCAATTTGTGCGGCTTATCGCATATCGCTATAATACGCGGGTTTGGATTTGTTATCCTACATGTATCGTACTCCTCTTTGCTTACGTTGTATATTATATATTTCTCCGTGTCCTCTTCGAAAGTCCCCGGCGCATAAACAGGACATATTATATTCACTTGGTCGTACTCGAACTGAGCGTTACCTTTATTGAGATCGAATACATGGTCTGTATTGTCTATTCTGAATATACTGTTAGTGGTGTTCCAGTGAATGTAGAATGATTTAGCGTAGTTCCCCATGACGCTTTCAATGAAGAAAATGATTACTAACAAGGTCCAGGGCGCTTGTCGCATTCCGAAGTAAGCAAAGGACACCATTCTGTATGTTTATCGTTCACAAACTCTCATTATCCAAACGAAGACGCAAGCCACACTTTTTCTATGCTTTCGTGTTCGCATACCGATCCATATTTAGTCACAAAACTTCGTTACTAACAGAAATCATAATAAAACGCCCGTTTCACACAACAACATGAACAATTTCACTCATCGCACCGTAGAGTCCACCATGTTCGGTCTACACACTAGATTCTATTCATCGATAAATGTGGAATTTCATGGGACGTGGCCCCTTTAAATGTTGGGAATATTCACTAAAACTGTCCTCGTCAAGTTCAAAACAGGTACGATTATGTCCGGCGAGGTATATTCTGTTTGAAAAACGTTGGAATTAATCAATACATCACAGATTTTTACAATAGTGAGGCGTTCTTTGTATAAGAGCGTGCGTCGCGAACAGAGGAGGCAACGTAGCGCCGCGCGGCGTTGGGGCGAACTAATGGAATGCTGCCCCGGCCGTCGGTACGCATGCGGCCCGCGCCCCGCGCCCCCTCTCCACATCCCCTACCGACGCGTTCAAGCTTACGGTGAACTTTCGACGCCATTTTGAGAGACCGAAACAGCCTTATACAATTATTTGATACCCAATGCCAGCTACCTCACTTCAAATTCATTAAAAAAGATAATAATAAATCCATTTTCATATTTTACTAATAACATCGCTTAAAAAAGAAATAATTTTTAATACCTTTACATCAAAAAAAAAGTTTGTTTTGTTTAGTCCGTTACGAACGCACCCGACGCGTCATTAAAAAAGTGCATTGCCACAAACAAGCTTTAAGCTCGCGAAGCCCAAGCAAAGGCTTTATGAGGCTTACGGGGCAATATGGTCTAAATATTTTACAACACCCATTCCCCTAATAGCGAAATTATAACTTAAACTTTATTTAATATTTTAATTTACATTCTATTTACAAACAAGATGTAATACTACGTTATTTTGTTAATAAAAACCTACTATAATGAATGGATACTAACAATTCAACGAAAACCGGTACACGTTCGAATAAATAACAACATATGTCACAATAATTGTAATGCTGTCTTAATAAATATTATATATTACGGTTTTTAATGACAAAATGTATTAATTATTTCAGTTTGGTGTAAGCTGGATGCGTGATGGCGCACGCACGCCATTTACATGTACCTATCAAATATGCATACGTGATGTAGTTATGCCTTATAAATTAAATTTGAACAATATGTTAATAACATGTCTCATCTCATTTAAAGTATTACAAAAATAACTCTCAAAGTTTATAAAAATAAATTGTTAATTTTGAATACATATGTCCGTTAATGAATTCTGGAGACAATAACAGCTTGTTAACTATAAATTATTTTCAACGTTTATATTTTAATACGATCGCTTTTTCATATATAAAACAAATAATATAAAATATTAAAGCCAATTCCTAAGCTAAGTAACACAAACTTATTAAATTCGTTACAGATTATTCGTTAAAAAAAACGACTACGTTATTGCAATGGTAAATACTTGTTAATCTAGCAGGGATTCTCGGCATTTGCCTGTTTCTGAACGGATGGGAGGCTTCGGTTGTGGCTAGTTACTATCCTTCCAGGAAAGACGTGCTTCCAAACAGTAAATATTTGCTTTGCGGTATGATGCTATATAGATATCAGAAAAGGAACAATATCTTTTACTTGACTGACACACTTCCATTTACGACTGTATCCTCACTAACCACCAGGCGATATTATAATCACAGGTAAACCTGTCAGCAATAAAAAAGAAAAGAATCTTCCTGGGTTCTTCTCAACTTCTTGGAGTTGAAGGCATTTTCATCAGGCATCGATTTCGTCGTCGTCGTATCAACCGAAGCACGTCCACTGCTGGACATAGGTCTCACTTATTGACGTCCACAAGGCCCGATCTTGCGCCGCCTGACTCCAGCGGCTACCGGCGACCCACGTTATAACATCGGTCCACCTCGTCGCTATTCCAGCACCTTCGGCCCCCAACACTCATCGGTCCTTCGAACTATCTGCCCCGCCTATTGCCACTTCAAGTTCACGATTCGTAGGATGTCGGTTACTTTGGTTCTACTACGGATCTCTTCATTTCTGATTCGATCACGTAGACAAACTCTGAGCATAGCCCTCTCTATCACATGCTGAGTGACTCTGAGTTTCTTCTTCTTCTTTCATCAATTTGATGCCTGGCAATCTATTTTTCCCGATTTCATACGGTTTCCACCGGCTACGCCAGTAGCTCCATCCAAGTCAGTGCAGTGAATTCTCCAATCCGGGTGTCGCCACTGCTATCGCATCGTATTTGCCGCCATTATCGCCTACGTCAGGAGGTGGTGACAGCAGGAGTCCCTGAGGCAGGAGACGCCCAGTGTATTCCGCTCTCCGCTCTCCGCTCCGGGTGCTGGCTGGCAATGCCGTGGAGGTGTGTGGGAAAAGAATTCAGCGTGGCATAATCCAACTTCCAGACGAACGCCTCCAGGTTGGAGGTCTTGGTGTTATGGTGGATGGCATAACTTCTGACGTACCTCGGAGGTCCTACTATTATACATAGGCACTTATTCTGCTGCATCTGCGACCTTTGGTACTCTAAAAAAAAAGGAATGTAAGATATCTTTTAAGTGAGCTTCCAATATAAGTCGCTAGTGCACTTTTTGCATAATAAATTTAATTAATGAATGAATATTTGAAAAATAGTTCAAGTTAGAGCAATTCATATCTCCCACGCTTTTTATCGTCCGACTAAACCTATAAATTATAGTATGTTGGGTGAACGACAAGGTAAACCGTGTCCCCATTTACAAGTTCGTTTAGAGACATAGACTCTACATCATTTCTACAACAATAAAGTTAGTAAATTTAGAGCAAAATAAAAGCATATCTGACAATAGTATTCAAAATATATATTTATCACACATCTAATTACAAAATATAAATCCGCCCGCGGGTGTTCTACGGTTTCCAATGTGGCAATATATTTTAATTATGCGATACAAGTCTTTTTATGTATAGTAGCTTCTTCTGCTTGGTAATATGGCATAATCCTTACATAATGACTGTCTACATTGCGACAGAGGTCATTGTTAAATTTCCAGTTAACCACGAACAATTTTGAAGAGCTCTGAATGAGTAAATCATTGAGTTTAGTGGTCTCAAACCGTCTTTGCATTTCGATCAACAGAAAGTCTCAAATGGACGTTAGAAACATTTTATATGTACATGTATCATACTTTCTCTATTAAACCATAACATTTACACTTAAAATAAAGTATAATTTATACTTTATATAATCAAAATACTCTTTACACACAAAGGCATAAAGATTTATTTTAATCAAATCTTTTTATTGGTAATGTCTCTACCCTCGGTTCAAAATTATAGTATCAAATCAAAATTATAGTTAAAAGTAAAATAAATTAAAATTGAAATTCCAAAACGAAAGTCGCTATTTTATATTCCTCGTCTGGTGCATTCTCAACCAGTTACGAAGAAACACATTATCAGGAGATGCCTGAGCCTTTATTTGCGTATTGCCAACGCTGGGTTGGCAAGCATAGTCGAAGCACTGCAAAACCTTGGTATTCCTAGAAGAAAGCGACGGACATTGTTGTGTTGTACTCTGAGGGTGTTAAAGGCCTTTTTGCTATGCTGCATAGCTGTGATGTATAAAAACTAGTGCAGTAGGCTTTGGACAAAGTAACCTTAACCCTTGCAGAGAACCTTGCAAAACGGCGAATAAGCATATTACAGCATATAGCTCCATGTCATCACTCGGACATCCCGTCAAGATGTTTATTATTAATATAATTGAAAAGTTGACTAAGAATTTAATAAGAATAAAAAATTACTCAGGTCATTGTTTAGCCAAATATTTTTGCATAATGATAAGACAGTCTAATGTCGAATAGAAAAGCTTACTGAGAATATTTAAATAAAAAATATTTCGATTTTGATAACAAAAAAACCTACACAACAATTTGCCTAAGTTGTGAATAAACTTGGCATGGAATTAGTTTCCAATCCCAACAAAACCATGGTCACCCTGTAATACATCATGCTCTATTTCGAGTGGCCGTGTCAAGTTAAATCGTTTTATGTCACTAATTCTATTATGACAAAAATGACAATTATAATGATATATTAACTGAATAATCACACGGGTTTGCTTAACATAATATATTATTTAAATGATCAACGCAATGTACATATTAATTTTATAGTAAATATAGAAAGCCTGAAGACTTCGAACAGTGCCAGTGATGACCTACGGTTCTAAGACGTGGTCGCTAACTATGGTCTTCATGCGGAAGTTCAGAGTCACTTAACGTGCGATGGAGAGGGCTATGCTCAGAGTGTCTCTACGTGATCGAATCAGAAAAGAAGAGAACCGTAGTAGAACCAGAGTCACCGACATAGTCCTACGAATCGCGAACCTGAAGTGGTAATGGGCGGGGCACATAGTCCGAACGGCTGATGGACGTTGAGGGCCGAATGTGCTGGAATGATGACCCCGCACCGGACGGCGCAATGTAGGCAGTCTTCCCTCAAGGAGAACCTATGATAATGAGGGTCACCACCAGTAGCCGCTGGAGCCAGGCGGCGCAAGATCGGGCCTTATGGACGTCATTACGTGAGACCTATGTTCAGCAGTGGACGTCCATCAATTGAAGCGACGACGATGACATATAGATAGACACTTTAATAACAGGAAAAACAGTAAATTACTAGTTTTAAGTTAAATTATAATTCAATCCAAGAAACATCGTTAAAATACTGTAAAACCTTATTTTTTTGTTGTTTGACGATATCCGAGGATATGGACATTTGAATGTCATGTCGTAGCTTTATAAAGATATTATTACATTAAATAAATACTCATTATCTTGTTCGACATGTTAGTTTAAATGATAAAATGTCCTTACATGGGTATACTATCAACGAACAAACATGACATAGTGACAATCTGTTTCATTTTTATATACTGAGATTTAGAGCGGCGTGTGTCACAAATCCCTGTAAATAAAATACAATAAAAATAAAAATAGCCTTTATGCTCTGACCGATATAAACTTAAAATTACTTTAATCTATATATGTTATTTCAATCTAACCTATCTATATATTTATTAGCATAATATAGTGGTTTTTTTTCTCAGCATCGGTTCAGGCTGTCATGGACATAGGCCTACTCTAGATCTCTCCATTTGTTTCGCTCTGTTGCCAATCTTCGCCAACCTTTAGGCAGATCGTCCTCCCATCTCTTTATTGGTCTGCCTCTGCGTCTTTTCCCGGTTTTTGGATACCACTGCGATACCTTGTTGGTACATTTATCATTTCGCGTTCACATCATGTGACGCGTCCATCTCCATTTCATTTTCTTTCATTTCATGTTCTTGTTTTTATTCGGACATCGGTTACCTTGGTAGCATTTCTAATGTCCGATTGTTTCCATCTGTCTTGCAAGCGTATATTCATCATACTCCTTTGCATATAAGAATAAAACCTGGCAAATATATTGGTCTCTCATGTTTCAGAGAAAAGAAAAATATTCAACATTTGCATCCTCCCATGCTTAACCTATGGTTGTCAGACCTGGCCATTTACTCAAAATACCGAATACAAACTATATGTATGCCAGAGAGGTATGGAAAGGAGTATGATGAATACACTAATCCCTATAATACAAACTATTTAAGCTGACGTTTCTTAATCAAACAAAGAGGTAGTTCATCCGTTATTAAGTGATTGGCTCCTAACTACAGTGTCACTCGCGTATTTCTCCATCCCGTGGGAATACGGATAAATCTGTACTTAATGATCATCTACACTGTGAAAGGAGTAATTTCGCTTACTTTCAAATAAATCGCGGATAGACAAGAAGATTTTTTGATTAGTGAATGAGTGAGTGGTCTTAAAACATCTTCACATTATTGCCTTTCTAATGTACCAGATTTGGAGCACATCGGATGTCCGCAAAGACACGTAGAAACAAACATTATAAATATACTAGTTGACCCGGCAAATGTTGTTTTGCCATAAAATTTACTTCTAGTGTATATTTTCGTGGTAGAAAAGTAAAAATTTTGGGTATATATTTTTACATGTCGAAGATTTTGTCCTAAAAAAGGTAAAAGTAGTAGTTTATATTCTGTTCTTAAAAAAGTGAATATACACAAAAAGAATTAAAATTGCGCGCGTACAAATTACACTTTAGGAATTTAACGAGTTTAATACAAATAATTTATTGAAATCTCAAATGACGAATTGTAAATAAAAATGCCACGTGGTTTTGTCTATACTTTTTTTTATTGCTGACAGTTTAGCGCTTGACTGTGATCTCATCTGATGATAAGTAATGATACAGTCAAAGATGGAAGCGCTCTAATCTGAGTAAGAGGCGATATGCCCCTTACGGTTACTACACAGCATCGTACCGGAACACAAATCTCTTGGCAGTACGTCTTTGCTGTTAGGGTGGTAACTAGCCACGGCCGAAGTCTCCCAACAGACCAGACTCAGACCAATTAAATAATACTATTTTCTAAATAGTGGGGACCCGGGGACTCTGCTAGCAAGGCGAGTACTCGCACCATTGCGCCAGCGAGGCCGTTGATTATATTAGATATTACAAATTATTAATAAAATTTAAAAAAGAGAATTTATGTAATGTTTTTCAGATGTATTTTATGAAAAATAGTATAATAAATTATTAAATGACGCGTGGCAAACATTAAAACGAATTAGCATAAACGCTGCACATCGTCGTGATACTAATCACGCGTTTCATCCGTAAAAAATTTACCCTCAAGCGCCTAAAGAAGTTAAACTTCATAACAAAAATGTGACGGCGCCACCGTCGTCAAGTGCTGACATGTTTCACGTTCAATTAATAATTAAAAACAGTTTAGCGAATTTTTTTGGACAAATTATGACAGTGATAAGTGTTTTAATGTGGAACAGTTATGTGACAATGTTTGTGGCGTGTAATTTTGTGGTGAATAAGTGGAAATCGACTTAAAAATAGTACCCCTAACGTAAAGAAATCCATCTATAAACAGAACATTTGTGTAAACGATAACAATCCTACAAGTGAACTTTAACAAATATCCATGAGAGAACTATAAAACAAAAGAGAAACAGTTCAAATTCGTATTTGTGAATCATCTGTCCAATACTTCAAATATCAGCATTGCTATAACAACAAGACTTGTAAATTCAACTTCAACCCGTTAACACGGTGGATAAATGTGGAGGCACTCGGCCTTCCGACCTATGGTCTTAGTTCAAAACCAACTCTGAAAATAGTGAATGTACAGTTTAATTTGCCCGATGTATTTTGTTTACATTATTATTATTTAATTTTTACATATTTTTTTTTGGAATCGAAAAAAAATATTTACAAAACATTAGTTCATCATCTACACCTTCAAATTATAGTGAAAATGTTGCACCCTCAATAGTAATTGAAAGACAGATGGACCAAACGTCTTGTAACTTATTCTCTACGCCAACAAGAAATTGCCGCTTAGACTTAAGTCAGCAAAATNGGATCTAATCTAGTAAGTAGCAGCCCATTAACTTCCCACTGCTGGGCACAGGCCTCCTCACTCCGAGGAGCGAGGTTTTTAGAGCATAGACCCACCACGCTGCTCAAGTGCGGATTGGCAGGCACAGTACACAAGTGCATTCTTGATTCCTTCACTCTCATAGTCCAATGTGACGGGAATCCGACACGAACGGAGAGAGATCAGGCGCAGGACCGACGGCTTAACGTGCTCTCCGAAGCACGGGGGTGGATCACACCGCCAACTTCTCAACTTCGGGCAAATATTGAGAAAATCTTAATAGAAAACTCAATATTGATATTTGAATTGGCCCAACCCGGGATTCGAACCCAGGACCTCATGTCTGTAGTTGAACATACTAACCACTAGACCAATGAGGCAGTGATCTCATCTGATGGTAAGTAATGATACAGTCTAAGATGGAAGCGCTCTAATCTGGGTAAGAGGGGATATGCCCCTTACGGTTACTACACAGCATCGTACTGAAACACAAATCTCTTGGCAGTACGTCTTTGCTGTTAGGGTGGTAACTAGCCATGGCCGAAGTCTCCCAACAGACCAGACTCAGACAAATTAAATAATACTACTTTCTAAATAGCGGGGATCGAACCCGGGGACTGTGCTAGCAACGCGAGTACTCGCACCATTGCGCCAGCGAGGCCGTTGATTATGTTAGATATTACAAATTATTAATAAAATTTAAAATTTAGAAAAGAGAATTTGTGTAATGTTTTTCTGATGTATTTTATGAAAAACAGTAAAATAAATTATTAATTGAAGAGTGGCAAACATTAAAACGAATTAACATAAAAAACGCTGCACATCTTCGTGACGCTAATCACGCGTTTCATCCGTAAAAAATTTACCCTCATTCGCCTAAAGAAGTCACACTTCATAACAAAAAAATTGGCGAAACTGTTTCAGTGAAGTTTGGCAACAAACAGTGTAACACAAGAATTTTATATATTGGATTGATATACTGATATTATTTTGATGGTAACAAAAAGATTGACTGATTTTGTTGTGGGCTCTTCTCAGGACAGGGCACGAAGAAATCCTCGTAACTTTAGATTTTAAGCCGTTCTTTGATATCATCATCAGTCGTACATTATAATTAATGTGTGGAAAAACCTATATTTGATTCAATAGTGCTGTACAGGCCTACCTGTATAATAACGACCAAAGTCATTTTCATTGTACAAGTTTGTGGGAACATCTCAGACCAAGACGTTAAGGAACCTTTGTAACTTTAAATTATAATTTTAAATCGCACATTAAACAATAAAATATCTAGTAATCTAACATTAATCGATATAACATTGCCAAACTCAAAATATCTTTATTCAAGTAGGCCTGACTGATGATAACATTAAAAAACGACGTACACTCTAAAGTGACGAGGGTCACTTCACGCTCTGATCTGAGAAGAGCCCACAACAAACTCAGGTGTACGCTTTTTTGTCATCATCAATACAAAATATATTTTTAACTTATTCTATACCAAAATATATATGAAGCAACTCATTCACTTCCACGCTTTTTTGTAATAATGATGGTGATGGGAAAAGGATAGCCGACTGAGTCTGTTGTGGTGTGTCTGGTTATTCTCTGAACAAGGCACGAAAAAAGGCACGTAATTTAGGATTTGAAGTCGTTCTTTGCTATCATCATCTATTGTTAATTGGAAATTAATTGAGAACATTATATATAACAATTTAGAAGGGCTGTATAAGTCTGCTTGATTTAATTTGATCTATTAAAAGATCAAGAGTTTAAGCATATCGAGGGGTAATTTTTAAAAGTATTAAGTTTGGGACCGTAGACTTCTGGTTTTGGTGACAAAAACAGTTTGGGTGCGCCACTGAGTCCATAATACGATAATTCGTTTCAATAGCAGAGGTCCTGATTTCTATTCTCGATAGAATAACTTTAGGAAATTAATTTTTCTGACTTGTCTAAGTCAACCACTCTACCAGCGCAGA
Organism: Elymnias hypermnestra; assembly: GCA_015832385.1. Classification (NCBI taxonomy): domain Eukaryota; kingdom Metazoa; phylum Arthropoda; class Insecta; order Lepidoptera; family Nymphalidae; genus Elymnias; species Elymnias hypermnestra. Next base: position 3,783,918 of record JACTOM010000068.1, on the reverse strand, counting down.
CGTATCGCAAAAATAAAAAAATCGTGTTCCATCTCGTAACCATAAGAGATAAATTACCCCTCACCGGGTTAATGTATCGTCACTTACCATTAGGTGAGATTACAGCCAGCAAGTGCTAATCAAGCAATGCAAACATCTCGTGTAGTAACGTAATAAGTCTACCAAAGTTAAAAATAATTTCATAGACCAACTACAAAGCCTGACATAGCTAGATGAAGTTTTTAAAACAAAAGCCATTTTAAAGTCATAAATTCGATTCCCGGTAGACGCAAAGGGTTTCATAATGCATTAGTAACATAAAACCTGTGTGTTTGTTTGTTTGCCTTATTGATAGCTCCGACGGCATTGTTCAGTTGAAGACACAACGAGTTCTGTAAAATATTAATTTAATTTTTCACAACGTTTAAATTATAACTTGTGTTAACGATAAACAATACAATAATATCACACTAGCATCGTAGTAGTATTAAAATGTATTATAAGTAAACTGTAATGAAATACCATCGGGCATAAATAAATGTTACACGGAAATCATTGCAAATGACTTTGTTATTCATACTCTAAGATAAAATTAAAAAGTATTTTGTAGGTCACTTATAAAAAATCCTCAAAAAAATTCTGTCTACATATAAAAACATTTTTTTTTCTATATAAAAAGGTAAGTAACAGCCCATCAACGTCCCACTGCTGGGCACAGGGCTCCTCAGTCATATGAGAGAGGGTTTTTAGAGCATAGACCATCCACGCTGCTCCACTGCGGATTGGGAAGCAACTGCAGATTTATAGGCAATTATTGGCAGGATTTTTCTATATGGGTCCGTTAAATACCTTGATTTTATGCAATTTCTTTCACTACAAACGCTTAGAGTTTAGTAGTGTAAGACCTGATGAGACCTCCAAATCTATCTACGACTGACTTTCTTTCGCAATGAAAATGGTTAGGTTATAATTTTTCTACTTGTTTTGAGCTTATCGTGTCGGAATGAGAAATATATATTTTTAAATACCATTGAAATCTCTACAAAAAAGATATATTACTATTTATTTATTTCTTCTCATTGCAGATATTCATAGAGAGTAAAGAAAAGTTAATTAATATATATGAAATGATAAGATGGAAATTGCGTCTCACCAGATTAGCGCGCTTCCATCGTAGACTATATAATCTCTTACAATCAGGTGTAAGCGTTAACCTGTCAGCAATAAAAAAAATACAAAAGTGTATAAGGACATTCTGTCGCTTGGAGCAATCTCCTCCAGACAACCTTAAAGATAAAGTCCTTGAAAGTACTAGGTTAGCGCTATATAACAAGCTATTATAATTACTAGAAACTGTTGGAAAAATACTAGCATAAATGAATAAAATAGGTTTTTTTTCGTCTCCCGTAAGTTATTCGAGGGTAAATTTCGGCATAAATACTAGATTTTATTCAGTAAATATCATGAAATTCATCTTTGTTATTATATAATTTGCGATCTTCTTTGACATAAAAAATGGTAAGTNACGCAAAGGGTTTCATAATGCATTAGTAACATAAAACCTGTGTGTTTGTTTGTTTGCCTTATTGATAGCTCCGACGGCATTGTTCAGTTGAAGACACAACGAGTTCTGTAAAATATTAATTTACTTTTTCACAACGTTTAAATTATAACTTGTGTTAACGATAAACAATACAATAATATCACACTAGCATCGTAGTAGTAATAAAATGTATTATAAGTAAACTGTAATGAAATACCATCGGGCATAAATAAATGTTACACGGAAATCTTTGCAAATGACTTTGTTATTCATACTCTAAGATAAAATTAAAAAGTATTTTGTAGGTCACTTATAAAAAATCCTCCAAAAAATTCTGTCTACATATAAAAACATTTTTTTTCTATGTAAAAAGGTAAGTAACAGCCCATCAACGTCCCACTGCTGGGCACAGGCCTCCTCACTCATATGAGAGAGGGTTTTTAGAACATAGACCATCCACGCTGCTCCACTGCGGATTGGCAGACAACTGCAGATTTATAGGCAATTATTGGCAGGATTTTTCTATATGGGTCCGTTAAATACCTTGAATTTATGCAGTTTCTTTCACTACAAACGCTTAGAGTTTAGTAGTGCAATACCACCTTTGCCTGATGAGACCTCCAAATCTATCCACGACTGACTTTCTTTCGCAATGAAAATGGTTAGGTTATAATTTTTTTACTTGTTTTGAGCTTATCGTGTCAACCTTAAAGATAAAGCCCTTGAAAGTACTAGGTTAGCGCTGTATAACAAGCTATTATAATTACTAGAAACTGTTAGAAAAATACTTGCATAACTGAATAAAATAGGATTTTTTTCGTCTCTCGAAAGTTATTCGAGGCTAAATTTCGGCATAAATACTAGATTTTATTCAGTAAATATCATGAAATTCATCTTTGTAATTATATAATTTGCGATCTTCTTTGACATAAAAAATGGTATGTAGCAGCCCATTAACGTCCCACTGCTGGGCACAGGCCTCCTCACTCATATGAGAGAGGGTTTTTAGACCATAGACCCACTACGCTTCTCCACTGCGGATTGGAAGGCATAGTACACAAGTGTACCCTCTATTCCTTCACTCTCATAGTCCAACGTGACGGAAATCCGTCACGACCGGAGAGAGATCAGGCGCAGAACCGACGGCTTAACTTGCTTGCCGAGGCACGGGGGTGGATCACACCGCCAAATTTTTCCCAACTTCGGGCAACTATTGATAAAATCTTAAGAGAAAACTCAATATCGATTTCGAATTGGCCGGTCCCGGGACTCGTATCCAGGACCTCATGTCTGTAGTCAAACATGCTAACCACTAGACCAGTGAGGCAGTTCTATTCTTTAACATAAATAAATACAATTAAATATTTTGCTCAGTGTATCACCAACTGTACAGCTCACGATGCTTTTAACGCTTTTTAGCGTGAAATTATACTTGTTTGGATATCCACGGACGTGCGAACTTCTGCCATCTTGGTGATTCTGTAAGAGTAATTTTACCTTCAGACAAAATGGAGTATCACTTCGAGATGATAATATAAGTGATTTTGTTCAGGAATATAACTCCGAGCAGCATCGATATTGTGAAATTGAGCTACTTTACCAAAGAGATAAAATATATAAGAATTAAAAAAACAATGCTGCTTTTAAAAGGGTTTTGCTTATGAAAAATGATAGCAGATAAAACCTTTTTGTACAATTTGCGTTTTGTGTTATTCGGCAATAACATTTTTAGTATGATACCGAAAATTTACAATAAGTCACCATCTTCCTTAAATGCCAAAACTTGCGTTTTGTTTTATTTAAACAGTAGCTGTATGGAATAATATTTAACGCTAATTTACAAATAAGACACATAGTTATAAATAATTTAATGAGCTATTCGCAGTTTTTCATTGTTATTTTCCTTTCTGAGGCTCTACACTATCTGTGTACCAAATTTCATCTAAATTGGTTCAGTAGTTTTGGCGTGAAAGCACGACAAACAAACAAGAGTTATTATAGTTATAACAAACATTTGTAATATTATTAACGACTTTGTACCTTTGAGGGTAAAACTTTTCCTTGGGATGTCATATTTATTTATATTCATTCAACAGCCTAAAAAATAAGTTTCAAGCTTCTATGTCTAAAAATAACTATCGTCTATCCTTTATCCTTTTGTGTTAAAAAGATGCTTATGTCCTTTGTCGGGCTCAAGACTATCTTTGTACCAAATTGCATTTAAATCGGTCCAGTAGTTTTGGTGTGAAAGACAGACAGACAGCTACATTCGTATTAATAATATTTTTAAGAATAAATTAATAAAACAATTACTTAATTAGCTATATTGTTCCATTCAAGAATATTTAACGGAGATAATTATATTAGAATAATATTATTAACAGTATTTCGAAAAAGTCGATCGTTTAATTAACTAAAAATGACTTAATACAAATATTAAATAATTATTTATTATAGTTAAAGGAAATTAAGTAGCTATCTTAAATAAAATACAAAAATTCTCTATTCAAGAAGGCCTTTAAGGCACTTTTGTCAAATATAGATTTATTTAACACACTAATTCTAATGTATGACTAATGATGAAATTAAAGAACGACTTACAATCTAAAGTTGCGAGGATTTCTTTACGTCTTGTTCTGAGAATAACCCACAACAAACTCAGTCGGATATTTTGTTTAAGCAAAATGTCCCACTACAGGGTACAGGCCGCCTAAATCATAGGAGAGAGAGTTTTTCAATATTAAAATCAAAATATTCTTTATTTAAGTAGGCTTTAAAAGTACTTTTAAATCGCCAGTAATCTGACCGTTGGTAACAAATCTACCGCCGGTTCGGAAAGTTGAATCCGCTGAGAAGAAACCGGCAAGAAACTCAACGGTTACTCTTTTAAAGATAGTTTTGTATGTTACAATGTGTAATAATTTGCTTGTGTCCAGCTGGAATCAATTCCAGACATTTCTATCGCTTAAATAATCAGTAACATTATAATATGCCTTTTGTAATGGGTTGTTTTTGACACATTTCTTAAAATTATGCAGAGGCAAATCTAAAACTGATTGCGGCATCTTATTAAAAATGTGTATGCTCAAACCGACAAATGATTTCTGAACTTTCTTCACTCTAAAATATGACGTTACAAGTTTCTTTTTTATTTCTTGTATTAAAGTTTTGTATTTCCCTTTTTTTCCCCTATATGTGAATACGGATATATAAGAATTTATTCTTATAGAAGCACGAGACCCTAATTAAATTATAGCATGTATTGCTCTTTTTTGTAGAACAAATATAGTTTCAATGTCTGCCGCCTTACCCCATAACAGCATACCATAAAACAAAATACTATGAAAATAAGCGAAATAGACCAATTTGGCAGTTCCAACATCAGTGTAATGTCTTTATTTTTAGATCTACAAATCTGCTTCAATACGGTATGATACACGTACACTATCAACCCATTTTTCTAACTAGACCATCGTAGCTTTTAAACACATAATAAATGTTTAACTATAAATTCAATTGCCATTACGTTGCTGCAAAAATCAGATTTGCAGCATCATTGCGCCCATAGGTCTACTGTTATGAGATTGTCTCATTGGTCGCTTTGTTTGGCTACAGTCATGAGGTCCTGGGTTCGAGTCCCGAGTAGTTGCATCGAAAAGTAAGTTAAGTCTTGGGTTATGTCGGTCCAGCGTCCGATTTTCCTCCAATCATGCCGGATTGTCATCCTACCGGACTATGAGAGTGAAGGAATAGAGAGTGCACTTGTATAAGCGTCTACTCTTATGTATTATACCTGCCAATCCGCAGTGGAGCAACTTCCTTGGTCTACGCTCTAGAAACCCAGTAATAGGACGTTAAGGGGCTGCTACTAACTTTATCTTTTTACCTTATAAATCTAAGCTCCAAGCTTTATTTCATATACGTAAGATAAAGAAAAAAGCCAGTTATAGGTAATCATACATGTGACGTACAGGTAGCAGTTGTTTTCTTTATAAGCCCATTTGAAAATATCACCAAGTAATATAACACGTATACTTGAAAAATACTTAGTCTTTTCAATATCTCGTTGACGTATTGATGTTCAATCCAATATGACAAATTATCACCTCGAAATAATTTCAAAATAACCTGCTTTTTATACATAGNTGAATTGTCAGTAATCTGACCGTTGGTAACAAATCTACCGCCGGTTCGGAAAGTTGAATCCGCTGAGAAGAAACCGGCAAGAAACTCAACGGTTACTCTTTTAAAGATAGTTTTGTATGTTACAATGTGTAATAATTTGCTTGTGTCCAGCTGGAATCAATTCCAGACATTTCTATCGCTTAAATAATCCTCAACATTATAATATGCCTTTTGTAAAAGGATGTTTTTGGCATATTTCTTAAAATTATGCGGAGGCAAATCTAAAACTGATTGCGGTATCTTATTAAAAATGTGTATGCTCAAACCGACAAATGATTTCTGAACTTTCTTCACTCTAAAATATGGCGTTACAAGATTGTTTTTTATTTGTTGTACTAAAATTTTGTATTTCCCTTTTTTTTATGTATATGTCAATATTATTACGGATATATAAGAATTTATTCAATACATACTGCGACGGTACTGTGAGAATTGATATTTCTTTGAATTTATTTATTATAGAAGCTCCAGATCCTAATTAAATTATGGCATGTATTACTCTTTTTTGTAAAACAAATATAGTTTCAATGTCTGCCGCCTTACCCCATAACAGCATACCGTAAAACGTAATACTATGAAAATAAGCGAAATACACCAATTTGGCTGTTCCAACGTCAGTGTAATGTCTTTCTTTTTAGATCTACAAATCTGCTTCAATACGGTATAATACACGTACACTATCAACCCACTTTTCTAACTAGACCATCGTAGCCTTAAACACATAATAAGTGTTTAATTATAAATTCAATTGCCATTACGTTGCTACAAAAATCAGATTTGCAGCATCATTGCACCCATAGGTCTACTGTTATGAGATTGTCTCATTGGTCACTTTGTTTGGCTACAGTCATGAGGTCCTGGGTTCGAGTCCCGAGTAGTTGCATCGGAAAGTAAGTTAAGTCTTGGGTTAAGTCGGTCCAGCGTCCGATTTTCCTCCAGTCATGTCGGATTGTCGCCCTATCGGACTTTGAGAGTGAAGGAATAGAGAGTGCACTTGTATAAGCGTCTACACCTATGTACTATACCTGCCAATCCTCAGTGGAGCAGCTTAGTGAGTCTACGTTCTAGAAACCCCGTAGTAGGACGTTAAGGGGCTACTAACTTTATCTTTTTACTTTATAAATCTAAGCTCCAAGCTTTATTTCATATACGTAAGATAAAGAAAAAAAGCCAGTTATAGGTAATCATACATGTGACGTACAGGTAGCAGTGGTTTTCTTTATAAGCCCATTTGAAAATATCACCAAGTAATATAACACGTATACTTGAAAAATACTTAGAGTCTTTTCAATATCTCGTTTACGTATTGATGTTCAATCCAATATGACAAATTATCACCTCGAAATGATTTCAAAATAACCTGGTTTTTATACATAGGGTTGTTAATATTTGTCTTATGAAAAAAATCATCGTGGATATGAATTTAAATGACTTGACTAATTTTAGAATACTACAAGACATACTAGATTTATTTATATGTAATCTCACTTAAAAGTAAATGGTAATACAAGTCGCAATTTAAATTTTACGTTATAAATGATGGAGAGGCGCATGTAGAAGATATAAAGAACTTTTTTATTGCTAGATGCATCATCTATACACACTCCTCAATAAACGAGTTGAATAATTAAAAACAAATATTACCTATTTCAATAAAGAAGCCTAAGTATATCATTAAAAGGTTCAGGTAATAATTGGTTCATACGTCCTATGACTTCGAGAAAAATTGTACAGAGCCAACCGTTGAAAGCTCACGTAAAAGCTCTAAAGGTTGCTTGTCATAAAATGTATTGTAGAAATCAGTGTAAGTTGGCGGAGAAATGGCTTTAATTGTTTTTAATCTCACTCTCGGGGTTGCCATTTCAGCATCTTCGGACCACTTCAGCTTCGTGATTCTTAAGGCTATGTCAGTGACTTTGGCTCTTCTTCGGATCTCCTCATTTCTGATTTGATCGCGTAGAGAAACTCCAAGCATAGCCCTCTCCATCGCACGCTGTATGACTTTGCCCGAATAGGGCCTATAATCAGCGTCCACGTTTCCGATCTGTAGGTGANTAAATCTGTCAAACATTTATCCATGAAAAGGTTGAACAGCCATGGTGACGCAACACATCCCTGTCGAACACCTCTTTCGACAGGAAACCACTCCGTGTACGCTCCGTTTATTCTGACACAGGCACTAGAACCCTCATAGAGAGACTTCAATGCTTGAATCAGACTACCGCTCACACCATACGTAGATAACGTTGACTACAACTCATTCCTCACCACTCGATTACCTATTTCAATAAAGAAGCCTAAGTATATCATTAAAAAGTTCAGGTAAATAATTGGTTCATATGTCCTATGACTTCGAGAAAAATTGTACAGAGCCAACCGTTGAAAGCTCAAGTAAAAGCTTTAAAGGTTGCTTGTCATAAAATGTATTTTAGAAATCAGTGTTAGTTGGCGGAGAAATGGCTTTAATTTTTTTTGATCTCACTCGGGGTTGCCATTCCAGCACCTTCGGACCACTTCACCTTCGTCTCATTTCTGATTTGATCGCGTAGAGAAAATCCAAGCATAGCCCTCTCCATCGCACGCTGTATGACTTTCGAATTTCGAACGCTTTCGAATAAGGCCTATAATCAGCGTCCACGTTTCCGATCTGTAGGTGATCATTGACAACACGCAATGTTCGAAGAGTTTGGTCTTCTGGCACTGAGGGATATTGGACGAAAATAATTTACGTAGCTTTCCGAACGCTGCCCAACCGAGAGGGTGCTTAACCCAGAGGGTGCTCAATCAGTGGTAGTCAGATAACCTTTCCAGTTACTAAACTAAGTATGCGGGTATGTGACCCCAGGTGCCTCAAACTCTTACTACCGCTCTCCTTTCAGCGGCAGTAATGTCCTATTCCTAATCATAATACTTCTGGAAACTCCTGTTATCCCAAATATCTAAGTTTTCCTTTTTTTGGGGAGGGGGATGTTCAAAACATACCCGAGATCTGCGGAAAGGAAATCGAGTTTTGTGGGATTTTTACCCACTTAAACCCCCTCGGTAGCGTCACGTGCCTGCTGGGGTGGTTCCGGCAACTCGGGCAGAATGTACCAGTGCCACCCTTGCACAAAAATCAATCTATCTATCGCTCATTTGGGAGCTGCCAGAATCCCCCCTCCCCCTGACAACTCTCGACCTTACAGCGCTCGCAGCCGCTGCAGTTTGGTTATCGCCGCAGGCCCGATTAACGCCCCTGTGTTCGGAATCAACCTTTTCACGGGTAAGTTTTCCTATCTAATTTCCACACCGATAAATGGCGACTATCCATTCCTCGTTTAACTAAATGTCAGAGACCGATAACAGGCAGCAGCATTATGGTGAGAGAGGGTCGGCACCTGCGATCACCAACCCGCCTGTGCCAAGCTTGGCGATTATTGGCACAACTATCTAACATGAATGTTTGTAACGTTAAGTCAAAACACTTCGATGTATAACAATTGTTGAAGAAGTGTCAGGGTTTATAGTTATACGAAAATCCGTCTGGCAACCCTTGAATGTTATTTTCAAATATAACACGATCCGTTTACGCAAGCCGCGCAAATTATTCTCAAAGAGATCACGTGCGGAATCGAATATCGTGTGAATGGTTGTATCGGATTTCACCACTGACTAATGTACTTATGGACTAAAAGCACTGTCTGTTATCATTTCAATGTAATAAATTTCAAATATATAATAATAATAAATCTTTTTCGAACTAAATTTTAGGCACGGCGGCCAATCCCATGCAGAAAAGCAAGAAATTCCTTCACTCTGACAATCAGATGGGACTGTGAATCCGACAATCGCGAAAACAAATCAGGCCCAGAAACGAAGGGTTAACTAAGGCACGGAAGTGTAATACATCTCCAACACCTCATCTTCGGGAAAATACTGAAATTTCTCAACAGATAATGCAGCATCATTCTTAGTTTGAACAGATCCAGTAACCATCTGGATTCATTATCAATAGCTGATCAAGGTTTTCAAGGTATGGCAGACAAATGAGCTAGCGGATGACTTGATGCTAAATGATTACCACCGTCCATGGACACCTGCAGCACCATGGGAGCTGTCGTTGCATTGTCGGCTCAATGGCAAGGAGTTTAACCGCTTCTTGAATATTTCGTAGCTTTGTGAGAAAGCTGTTTCTGGAAGTTCGTTCTAAATTTGGCATGACCGATAGACCAATGCTGATTAAATGTAATAAAGATTTTAAATTTAAAACCACCAAATGATCGCACGTTACAATTATGCTGATTATAATAAAAACAGGCCAAAGGCATCTCGTTGAGGCTCTGTATTCTTGTAAATATTCGTGATCTTTTATTCAGAAGATAAAATGGATATAGTGAGTTATTCTTAAGAGGTAAATATATGCCTTCTTGTCTTAGATCTACAAAAGAGCAATTATCCCACAGTACAATACTTTAGTATATCTCTAAAGGATAAGTCAGGCCGCTTATTTTTTTTCCAACGCTTCGAACAGATATCGCTGTATTTCAATCAATTTACACAAAACCTTGGCAAATTGTAATTTAACTATGGGTAAAAGCCGCCATTATAATAAGTCCTGTAGTTTTTCAGTTTCGCGTACATATAAACAAAAAAACAGACGCAATGGGCTTTGCTTTACGAGGATTTGGATTTGAATCTCATTTACAAGGTTACCGCCATGAATTCTGTGGTCCGTCACTCTTACATAACGAACGAAAAACCTTTCGTTTAGGTGTTTTATTATACATTATGTGATGATATTTGCCCAAAAAAACTGCTGTAATTTTTAAAACAATTTTCATGTTCTGCAAAATTCATAAAGATATTTATATAACCACTGAAATTAATGGAAGAATTCTATGTGATCCGATATTACATCCTCGCTTTTATATTTTTATGTACTATGTATCAGTAAATTTCAAATCAAAAGAATTTTAAAGTGAAACTTCTTTAGGGGCATGACAGTATTTTTTACGGATGAAACGCGTGGTTAGCGTCACGAAGATGTGCATCGTTTTTATCCTAATTCGTTTGAACGTTAGGTAGTTTTTTATAATGTTACATTTTAATTTGCCATTTTGCCACTTAATAATTTCATATACTATTTTTCATAAAAAAATAAAACAAAAACATTTCATGTCATCTGAGATTTATTTCAATAAATTATTTGTATTATTTTAGTATTTTAATGACAAATAAATTTCCCCTCTGAATCTCGGAAATCTAAAGTTTTAGATTTGTATAAATATAAACAAGACTTAGTATAAATTAGTTTGCGAAAGAAAGAATAAAAAGAAATTCTGCTCAAATAATTTCATATCCCGTGCCTGTGAGGCATATAATTGTAAGTTTAACGATATAGACATATTTCAGACATCATCATTCAAAAAAAGTATTTCAAAATTGTCAGCACCGGCCACTGTGAATAAATAATTTATAAACATGTAGTAAACTAAATATAAAATACTATATATGTGTGTATATATATATGCGTTTGTATCTATGCATACACTCGTATGTGTATGTATGTGCGTGTGTGTGCATGTTTACATGTATGCACGTGTATATGATTAATAATTAATATTTATCTGTAAGCTTGTATGTAATATATATATATATATATATATATCTCTGTGGAAACTTGATTGTTTAATATATCGGTAGTATTAGATTAGTCATAAGAACAAAATGTAACTGTTTGAAACCCTTAAAAATAAAAATAAAAGTTTCACTTCTGACTCGTATTTTTCTTGATATTCTATCTATATTAATAGAGGAGCTTGATAGAAATCGAGACGTTTCCTTAATAGTCTTTGGTCCTACGAAATAGTTTTTGATGGCTTATTTGTGCCTGAATAAAGTCTACAATGTTGCTAAATACATAAAACCTAAACGAAAGTGGCTTGTTTATAAAGCTATTAAAACCAGAATATGCTGATAAAATAGGTTCTTTATTAGGACGTTAGATTTTTATGCACTATAAAGCTTATCTTCGATATATTGCTCGATGAATGCTAGTTCAGGTAATACACTGGTATTTTATGTAGTTTTAAGCCCTTTTCGTTTTGGTTTTATACTCGTTTGTATAGGCACAAGAAATGGTTTTTCTTAATTTTGTACAACAAAGTAATTTGACAAAAAAAGTTAATTTGATCAATAAGTAATAACTTTATTTATTTTCATTTCAAAATGTTAATTCGTTCTGCTTAACAGAAACAAATGCCGTCTATACTTCCACTAGCTGAACCCGCGACTTCGTCTGCGTGGAATGTTTTTTTTGGTAGCATTTTCATTAATTTAGGCAAATGGGCCTCATTCGAAAGCTCAGAGCCACTCAGCGTGCGATGGAGAGGGCTATGCTCGGAGTTTCTCTACGCGATCAAATCAGAAATGAGGAGATCCGTAGAAGAACCAAAGTCACTGACATAGCCCTACGAATCGCGAACCTGAAGTGGCAACGGGCGGGGCACATAGTCCGGCGAACCGATGGACGTTAGGGCCGGAAGGTGCTGGAATGGCGACCCCGCACCGGACGACGCAGTATAGGAAGACCCCCCACAAGGTGGACCGACGATATAAGGAGGGTCGCCGGTAGCCACTGGAGCCAGGCGACGCAAGATCGGCCCTTGTGGGCATCATTTCGTGAGACCTATGTTCAGCAGTGGACGTCCATCGGTTGAAGCGACGACGACGACAACGACGAGGCAAATTGTTTTACAAATAAGAAACATACCCGCACTGCCCTTTAATAGTGGAATATCGTACAATTTACTTTTGATAGAGTCCATTGGGTAAAAAATAATCTGACCAACTTTTACATAAAAGATATAGTATGTAAATGTGAAGCTTGAATTGGTTTTTAATGTGAAAATTTGAATTCTTAAATTAACATCCCGCAACCCCCCTTGCAGCTGACCTCTATTTGGAAAAAGAAATATTCCTACCAAATTTCAAGTCTTATGATTCCAGCGACATCGTGATGAGTCAATAGATATCTAGATATCTCTTTTATATATGTAATTAGGAAAAATAGAAATAGATTCAATGTTAATTTAAACATAATACAAAATTTAATGTTTCAAAGAATTTTCTATTTCGTTTCAATAACAAAATAAAAATTAAACCCAAAGAGAAAGTTGCCTATTTGAATAATTACCAAACTCAATACAAACAATTGTTTCATAACGGATTATTTGAAAGGCTAACAGGCACAAAAAGGGTTCGGATACGAAAAAACAAAAAAACACTATTAGGTAAATATTTATTGCGGCAAATGGGTTAATTCTTCACAAACATACTACACTTTCTCTAACTGTTTAATAATAGAGTCATAAAATTTTGTAATAGTCCGTCCGTTTAACCCGTTACGTCAAACGATTTGTCTGTCAACAAAAGGTAATGACGGACTGTTAACATTTTATATACGTAACAAGAGAAGCTGTTTATTTTGACCATTGTAAAGATCTTTTGCCGTTTTTCGATAATTTTGTTACAAAAAATCTTTATATAAATTTACTTAATTAGAGAATCATGTACATTACAATTAACTGATTTTATAAGAGAACGTTGTGGTATAAAAGAAGACGTAGTGACTCAAATTGAGAAAGATGGTGGTATGCTTAGATGGTTTGGGCATGTAGAGAGAATGAATGAAAGGAGACTGACAAAAAGGATTTATGAGTCAAGAGTGAATGCGAAAGTTGGAAGGGGAAGACCGAGGCGAACGTTCCTGGACCAAATCCAGGACATTTTAAATAACGGCCAGGTCAAGAGTACTCTAAACCGACGAACTTGTATGAAAGGTTTAATGAGATTGAAAGAAGCGAAGGAGATATGCAAGGATCGTGGCAAGTGGAAGGATGTTGTCTCTGCCTACCCCTATGGGAATGAGGCGTGATGCTATGTATGTATGTATGTATTAAAAAGTGGTTGACCTGGCAAACTACGTACCACCTCAGAATTGATAAATAAAAAAGCTGAATTATAATTCACAGAACAAAAAGAAATCCTAAAAATAATATCTGGACCTTCACACACAGATTCTCGCAAAAGTACGTAAATATTATTATAATTATTGTTTGGAGTTATGGCAACGTAAATATTATAATTGCGATCAGAAATTGTCGGTTGTCAATGTCAAATATCAAAAACAAAACAAAAGTGTTCTATTAATATTAATTTGATTTCTTAACTACGTGACAAATCAAGCGCTTCACATTCAAAACCGAAGAAGTAAAAGACAAAACTTCACTTTCTTAACCGACTTCAAAAAAAGGAGGAGGTTGTCAATTTGTCTGTATTTTTTTGTATGTTTGTTACCTCATATCTCCCGACTCGGTGGACCGATCTTGATGATTTTTTGGATATGAAAGGTGGTGCTCGTCATAGGGTCCTACTTTTTTTAAATCCAGTTCTGATGATGGCATCCATGAGAAAACCGGATAAGTGTTAAATTTGCATTAAGCATGTGCGCGACAAATGGAAGAATAACTCAAGATCAAGCCAACCGATTCCGATGATTCTTTTTTTATTGGAAAGGATATACTTCAAAGGATGTTTTTTGATAGTTTGGTTAGGTTCTGATGATAGAATCCATGACAAAGTGACGGAACTCTTCAATTCTTAGGAGCAAATGAACGATACTCGGCAGAATCTTCTAAAGGCTATCCAGATATTTGAGTTGCCTACCGTAACTTCGGTATAGTCAAGTGCTAGTCGTAGTAGTAGAAGACTCCGAATATAAGAATACAAAGAACACTATAAAAGAATACGCAATTATTTCTTACTTTTTAGAGCATTTTAATATATTTGTAAGTCTGTTTTGAAGGCGGTTCTTTTTTTTGTTAAAATTTTGATTTATTAATTTAATTAGATATCTGAACCACGGGACATACATCAAATGTTTGACAGTTAGGAATGTTTCCTAAGGAAGGAAAACGATATTGTTGTTTTTAGTATAATCAAGGGTTTTTTCATATTTACTCGCCTTTTAAACCTCCCCTGGACTTCCACAAATAATTAATTCAGCTGTTCTCGAGTTTAGCCGAGACTAACGAACAGCAATTCATTTTAATGAATAAAATTGTCAAGATTTATAAAACATTGAATTTAAAAATGTATTAATATTTATACAGAGAAATTTTCTAGATATGTTTATAATAAAAACTATCTGACCCAGCAAACGTTGTTTTGCCATTATAATTACTATTATCGCTATTAAAAAATAGGGGTTGGTGATAGAAAGGTGAACATTTAGGGTTGTCTGTATTTTTGTATGCTGTGTCACAAAAAAATTAAAAAAAATTATTTCGTCCTAAAATTTAAAAAAAAATTTAAGGGTGAACAACCCTTATCCCTTTGTCGTCGTCGTCGCTTCAACCGATGGACGTCCACTGCTGGACATAGGTCTCACGAAATGATGCCCACAAGGACCGATCTTGTGCCGCCTGGCTCCAGCGGCTACCGGCAATCCTCCTTATATCGTCGGTCCACCTTGTGGGGGTCTTCCTACACTGCGTCGTCCGCTGCGGGGTCGCCATTCCATTGGTTGAGTCTCGGGTTGGGCTGAGTCGCAATAGATGTGAGTGAGTGAGTTTTCTTTTAAGATTTTCTCGATATTTGCCCGAAGTTGGGAAGTTGGCGGTGTGATCCACCCCCGTGCCTCGGAGAGCACGTTAAGCCGTCCGTCCTGCGCCTGATCTCTCTCCTGATAGAGAATAGAGAGTCCACTTGTGTCCTGCCAATCCGCACTGGAGCAGCGCCGTGGGTCTATGCTCTAAAAACCCTCTCTCATATGAGTGAGGAGGTCTGTGCTCAGCAGTGGGACCTTAATAGGCTGCTACTTACCTTTACCTTATTTTATCATGTACCACATATATCAATGAGTATCGAGTCCTATAATTCTGTAATTATTATGAAAAAATAATCACTTTACCATAATAAAGACGTTAAAAACACAAATTTTAAAGTGTCATCTTTTAAGCTGGATTCCTAAAATTAAATTTAAATTATTATGTTGAAACAATAGACATAACACATTAAATTACTTAATTTTTGTAATTGCGTATAAAGAAGTAAATTGATAAACTACATAATGTAGGAGATTTTAAACTTAATTTTAAGAAAAATATCTGACACAACTCTTCTTTATTGCGATGTTTATAGTTGGTGACACGGCGGACAAACGTGCGAACAGTCGCGCCGTGTTGTTTGTAAAATTATTATGTTTTTGTTTAACAGGCAGGCCGATTCGTAGGGTGACCAAGGCTACTGGAATTTAAAGACACAAGTGTAAAGTTCACAAAATTAATCAGTGGTATTAATTTCAAATGCTCTTAATAATATTAGTTAACGATGGCGAAACAGGTGAGAATGGAAAAGCTTGACCGATGAGAATATTTTGGAAGGTGAAATAAGAGATAAATGAAAAAGAATGTGGTCAAGGGGGTTTTATAAAACGAGCTAGAGATAAGATAATGGGAGATAAGCGAAATAATTGTAATAAGTATAGCGATATTGGAAAATATATGGTAAAAAGCCGAGTTGAAGTTTTATTAGCGTGGCAGTACGTTACACAATCTTCTAAATAAATAATAAACATATATATTTGTACAAATTAGCAAATATAAATACACGATGCCATGAGCCCTGGGCGCCGCCATATTGGTCATGACTGCTCTGTCGAGCGCATTTGACGACCTTTCTGGCGCAATGGTGTTACTACACGCTTTATTGGAAGAGGTGTAGAGCTCAACACTCAATTGGACGAATTTAGGTATTGCATTTTCCAATTTGTCGAAGTCTTGACTAGAGGGAGTGTTGAGCCGTGGCCAGTTGCCCCTCTACCAGCAAAGACATACCGCCAACTAAGAGATTTGTGTTCCTATACGACGCTGTGTAGAAACCATAAGAGGTAAATTGCCTCTTGCCAGATTAGCGCCGTTCCATCTCAGATTGTATCAGCACTTACCATCAGATGGTAAAAAAGTTAGACGGTTAGATATTTGTGAATGAGTGAATATAAATGCTACACGGTTAACCGAAGAGAGCCATGAGCGCCGCCGTGTTGTTCATAACTGCTCAGCTGAGCGCATTTCACTATATCTCAATTCACAGCCGGCTGTAATGCGAGATGACAGACGAAACGAAAAATTTGAAGCGATTAAATGTCTTAATATACAATTACTTTAAAATATCATTTATAATCGACAAAACGAAATCAGATGTTATTTCAAGACATCGACGCTGGAACACTGTCACGTAGTAACTCACAAATCTAAAATTGTTCTACAGAACAGAAAAGTTTATAACACAATAATAAACAATAATCTCGTCTCATTTTTCCTCAAAAATTAACAAAACGACTGCGGAGCACTTCACCTTTGTTTTTTTCCCACAGAGTTCTTATTTTTTTTTTAAATCATGACATTTAACCATCCTACACAGCATTACCTTTTTTAATCATTTCACGATATTTACATTTTTTTGCTATAGAGATTGACGTTAGTGATATTCTCCCAAGGTTTAGTATAAACAATATTTTCTGGGTTGCTATATGTTTGTTTTCCAGCATCGATATATGTATTAGTCGTTCCCAAATCAAGCAGGTGATACCGCCGGGAATATTTTAATGAGTTTAGTAAAACTCTGTTCAAATATATAAAAAATAAAAAGCAACATTTCTAAACGGAATTTGATTGAAATAACTTTAAACGAGCTTTTACTTGAACTATGGCCACCCTAAATAAGGCGTGATTGTAAGCAACGTTCATACAATATAATTTTACGACACGAACGACTTCTGTTGCAAAGTTAACGTCCCGTAACAATGTATTGTTATTATTAACACTGTCGGCTATTGTATTAAATATGGTATTACATTTTACGTGGACACAATTGACCGACTTCATGCGAATAGACGAGTTTTAGGGCTATAAAACAATACCATATTTTGCATTTCCATCTATATACGTATATAAAAATTAATTGCTGTTTATAGGTCTCGCTAAAACTCGAGAACGGCTGGGTTGATTTGACTAATTTTGATTTTGAATCATTTGTGGAAGCCCAGGGAAGATTCAAAAGGTGAGGAAACATGAAAAAATGCTTGGAATGTAGTAAAAACAACAATTTTGCTTTCCCTTATAAACTATTCCGACTTTTGACATTTGATGTACGTCCCATCGTTTAGAAACCAATTAAATTTAAAAGTCGTTCAGAAATCGACCTAAATTTAACATTTGTCATTGACAACAATTTCTGATCGCAACGATAATATTTTACGGATTTTGGCGAGAATGTAGGTGTAAAGATTCCTTTTTGTTTATTACAAGATTTTTTGTTCCGGTTAAGTTTTCACCACATTTTTTTACAAAAGTTGTAACATTCTGCAATTATCATTCAAGAACTGAATGGAATCATTTTTGTAATGGCCTTGACCTTTGTGTTGGAAATATTTATGTTAAGGCTACCGTTCGTATTGCACTCATTTATTCTGCTAACGATTTTTTGAAAGCCTTCATGATGTGACTGAATTCCTCCAAAGCAGTTGCACCGATATTTTTTATCTGTGACATTTGAACCGAATTATATAAAAAACCAACCGGAAATCTAGACGTGTTCTCTTACATTTATGGCAGCGTTTGTTTTTTTTCCTTGCCAAATAAACAGTGATTGATCATTCGTACTCCAAGTTTTCTTTTATCCGGATATCCTCGATACCCGGACAAAGGTATATTATGATTGATGCGAGTTGACAGCACCGTAACACGCCTAATGGCGTCCTTGTAGGGATGTTGGTTTCGCGATACTTTTCTTTAAATAATAAATCAAATCAAAAATCTTCATTTAAAATATACTTTTACAGCAGTATTGATTCATCAAATATAGTTTTTTTTCCACATATTATCCAAATTACAATAAATTTTGACATTAAGGAACGCTTTACGAGGATTCCATCATGTCGCGTTCTGAGAAGTATCCAATAATTTAATAATCGTGTGTTTACCGAATTTTGGCCACGAGGCAAATGGCTAACCTCACGCAGAGATTTTTGCCTATAGTTCTAGAGTTGATAACACTTTTTCTCAAACGTTAGCTGATAAATTTCAAGGTTGAATCTTCCTTAGCGCAAATATCAGAATGTGCCACAAAAACAGTACACTTCAACCCCTCAAAGAACCAGGTTTGCGCATTCACTGCGAAGAAAACCGTCTTTGGCCTCACACTCCCCTAACTCACACTCTACAGTGTCTAAAAGCAT
The DNA here is from genome assembly GCA_015832385.1 of Elymnias hypermnestra. Lineage (NCBI taxonomy): Eukaryota > Metazoa > Arthropoda > Insecta > Lepidoptera > Nymphalidae > Elymnias > Elymnias hypermnestra. Next base: position 3,764,932 of record JACTOM010000068.1, on the reverse strand, counting down.
CGGCATTTTGGCGTCAACATTTCGAATGAAATCCAATTCCGTGATAACTAGGAAGGCAAAACCAAACTCGCTTTCAAAAAACTCGGGGTTCGCAACAGGGACAAACAATTCTTTACAGCTTAGAATCGGTTACTTTTGTATAAAGGCTAAATTCGGCCTCATTTACAATACTGCTGCCATCTCTGGGCTGCTGTACCCCAATATGAACTCCTGCCATTTAATCGGATTTAAAGTCGGGCAATTCGAATTGTCGACAACCCCAACTGACCAAGAAACTAGAGACCTTAGATTACAGAAGAACCATTAGCTCCCTCTATGTCTTCTATAGAATCTATTAAAGTGTTTAAAGTCAAAGTCAAAATATCTTCATTCAAGTAGGCCTATTATAGCAAGGATTATAGCATTATAGCAAGATTATAGCAAGGACCGGGGCCAGCCTGTTGAAAAACAGACATTCAATGTGCCTGATAGTGGCTCCTTGGAGTTGCGAGCGGCTACAGGGGGGCTGTGGCCGTTTCTTAGCACACACACGAATCCAGGAAGATAGCAGGTTAATGTGGTCTTAATCTGCCGTGGCAACACCTATTGCCAGCAAAAGGTACAACTCAAAATCTAAAGTTGCGAGGAACTATTCAAGTTAGTACCGCTGTCACCATTCTACGAATGACCATCTCGTCGTAGAAATAAATTCCACCCACAAATCCTGGTTGAATGACACTCATCTACCAGCAGCGGTGTTCCCCCAAGACTTCCACATGCAATTATTTGAAGTCCAACCTTCTGGGCCGGTATAACATCGGCAGTTCCGCGGGTGCTGCAGGTGTCCATGGGCGGTGGTGATCACTTAACATCAGATGACCCGCCAGCTCGTTTATCTGTCTTAATTATAAAAAAAAACATTTATTAACGACTCGACGAACACTCTAAACAAGACTTGAAAATTATATCCCACATTACTAACGACGTTATATAAGACTCAAATGGCAAAAGTTATGTTTTTTAATTTCCAGTGACGACATGATAAGTGAGTTTAGCGCTCTTAAACCATCTTTACATTATTGCCTTTGCAATAAAATGGTCTGGGGTAGTAGTAGGACCCTAATCTATCCTTGTGCTTTTCTGTGAAGGAATACATCATGAGGAAACCTGCATATCCCAGGAACAATTTACATACATATGTAACCTGCCAACACGTAATAGCATGGTGGATCTTTGCTCTATAAACCATTTTTCTAATGAAGAGGCCTGTGCCTACTAGTGGCGTTGAAAGGCCGCTGCTTACCTACTCCTTACCTTTATCTTACGTTATATATCTGTCGCAGTGCTATAGTCTATGGAACGTTGGCGCCATCTGTCTATCGGTGTGGGACTGTCAATAAGTGGCAATCCGGCGCACGTCTCTCTAATTCTTGGGTGACGGCCCGCCGGTGCTGTCTACTTGGTGTTTGTGTAAATTGATATCAGGAACATTACGTGATTAAACATTAAAAATTTAGTTAATTAATAATGTGTTTGATTGCACTAACATTACCCACCAACGCCCACAGTATGGAAATTATGGATGCCATTAATGACGATGTCGGCGGAGAACCCTACCCCTATGCTTTATGCTTCCTTCTCTCTTATTCTCCGAAATATATATATATATATATATATATATATATATATATAAGAGATATCAGGTATCTATTGACTCATCACGTTATCTGTGGAACCATAAGACGTAGAGACTTGAAATTTGGTAGAAATATTCCTTTTGCCGAGTAGAGGTCAGCTAAAAACGGATTTAACAAAATTCCACCCGGAAGAGATTGCGGGGGTGTTGATTTAAAAAAATTCAAATTTTTACATAAAAAAAATTTCAAACTTCACATTTACAAACTATATCTTTTATGGTATGTAAAACTTGGTCAGTAATTTTTTTTTTTTTGACATAACGACAAATAAATCAAAAGTAAATTTTAGGAAATTCCACCCTCAAAGGACAGTGCGGGTGTATGTTTCTTATTTGTAAAACAATTCTCCTAAATTAATGAAAACGTTACCAAAAAAAACATTCGACGAAGACGACGTCGCGGTTCCAGCTAGTATTATATAATCGAAAGGTTTACACATAAATTTAATTCATAAATCGACTAAGGTATCGATGTTTAATATTTCACATTACTATAAATGTTTTCCCAGATCACAAAAAAGAAATTGAACAATTACTTAATAGCACAATGACAATTCAATATTATTGTTAAAGCAGTGCTTTTAAGCATTTTGTTGGTAGTGATATCTTTTGAAAAGATTTCCATTAAATGGTATTAAATCTTTAACGAAGTGTAAGTCGGCAAACTTTCCTTTGACTTATCTTAATTTGCACCGTTTTAAAAGCAATTACGATCTTAATACTTTTTGAAGGCTTTTAATCTATACACGTAAATGTATTAAAGTGTTTGCGATTTTTAAATAAAGTCTTTTACACTTGTATGCTATTACTGTATAAAGTAAAGTAAGTGGCAGCCCATTAACGTCCCACTGCTGGGCACAGGCCTCCTCACTCCAAGGAGCGAGGGTTTTTAGAGCATAGGCCCACCACGCTGCTCCACTGCGGATTGGCAGGCATAGTACACAACAAGTGTACTCTCTATTCCGTCACTCTCATAGTCCGATGTGACGGGAATCCGATACGACCAGAGAGAGATCAGGCGCAGGACCGACGGCTTAACGTGCTCTCCGAAGCACGGGGGTGAAATACACCGCCAACTTCCCAACTTCAGACAAATATTTAGAGAAAATTTTAATAGAAAACTCAATATCGACTTTTGAGTTGGCCTATTGGCCCCGGGCCTCGAACCCAGGACCTCATGACTGTATATATATATGGAAAAATCCAAAACATTTTGAAAATTACAGATACTACTTTGATGAAGCTTTTATAGGCAGGTAAATGATAATATGTAGAACAGAAGTCTTAAATTGAAAAAAAAATTAAAAGTACGTGTATACAAAGTGCACATGTCAGAAGTGAAACTTCTTTGGCAAACTAATTTTAAAGTCTTGTTTATATTTATACAAATCTAAAAATTTAGATTTTCGAGATTTAGAGGGTGGGAAAAAGAAAGATATGTTAGGCATTTAATGAATTTAATTGTCATTAAAATATAAAAAATTTCGAAAATCAATACAAATAATTTATTGAAAGCTCTTATTACGAATTGTAAATAAAAATGCCAATTTTGTCAATATTAGAAATTATTAATTAAATTTTGTTTTTGAATTTAAAATTTAGAAAAGCGAATTTTAGAAATATTTTATGAAACATAGTATATGCAATTATTAAACGACGAGTGGCATATTAAAATGCCACATGTTATTTGTAGATATTAAAAATACGAAATCTCCAGACGAATTAGCATAAAAAACGCTGCTTATCATCGTGACGCACATTCGTAAAAATTATACTCTAATGCGCCTAAAGAAGTTTCTTTTCACTTCAAAAACTGACCATTGAAAGAAAATATTACAATTACACACACACATATATAAATATAAAGTAAGTAGCAGCTCATTAACGTCCCAGTGCTGGGCACAGGCCTCCTCAGTCATAAGAGAGAGATTTTAGAGCATGGACCCACCACGCCGCTCCACTGCGGATTGGCAGGCATAGTACAAAAGTGCACTGTCTATTCCTTCACTCTTATAGTTCGATATGACGGGAATCCGACACGACCGGAGAGAGATCAGGCGCAGGACCGACGGCTTAACGTTCTCTCCGGGGCACGGGGGTGGATCACACCACCAACTTCCCAAGTTCGGGCAAATATTGAGAAAATCTAAATAGAAAACTCAATATTGATTTTTGAATTGGCCGGACCCTGAACTCGATCTCTGTAGTCGAATATGCTAACCACTAGACCAATAAGGCAGTTATATATAATAGTATTTACGTATTACGTATAATAGAAATAGATATTTACGAAGAAAAATTGGTGGAATTTTACACAAAAAAAGGAAAAAAATTAGGCCATTCTAAATAAAGTGCAACACAAAAGTGACTCAGCTACATATAAGTAATTAATGAGTGAAAGAGTTTAAAAATCACTGGCATCTAAAATGGTTAAAGCTTGGGATAACATTAACACTTAAATGTTAGGGCTGTCACAATTTTTTAGTGCTGACAAGTTAGCAAAAAGTAGCAGCCCATTGATGTCTCACAGCTGGGCACAGGTCTCATACGTGAGAAGGTTTAAGGTGTATAGACCCACTACGCTGCTCCACTGTGGGTTGATAGGCATAGTACACAAGTGCACTCTCTATTCCTTCACTGTCATAGTCCGATGTGACGGCAATCCGACACGACTGGAGAGAGATCAGGTGCAGAACCGACGGCTTAACGTACTCTCCGAGGCACGAGGGTGGAGCACACCGCCAACTTCCCAACTTCGGGCAAATATGGAGAAAATCTTGATAGAAAACTAAATATCCATTTCGAATTGACGCGACCGAGGACTCAGGACCCAGGACCTGAAGTCTGTAGCGAAATATGCTGCCCACTAAACCAATGAGGCAGTCGACTGGTTAGTGGTTGACTCACCTGATAAGTGATGTTACAATCTAAGATGGTAGAGCGTTAACCTGTTAACAGATTACCTCTTATGCTTTCTACACAATATCGTAAGTAAAATATTTTATTTGACGGCACGTCTTTGTTGAACCCAGTGCTAATTTCGTACCCAAAACCTCTGCTAACAAACAAATTAATACACAATTATGTATAAATCTTACTCAAGAATGACTATGTATTTGTAAAAACCTTATGAAAATCCGTTCAGTAGTTTTCAATATATCGCAGAGACATTCAGATAGAAAGTGACAGACGGACGCGCTGGAGGATTTTCTTTTGTGATAATAAATAAAAACATAAATGATGAAATACCGCTTTCATTGCTGGAGATTATTGTTGAAGTTATACTTCTTTTGACGGGTTAGGGAAAAATAATGAGAGTAAATTTTATAATGCGCGTGCACACGTTATAGAAAACAGATTACAAACTATTTATATCCAATGAAAGTTAGTGTACGTTTATCTATTGTTAATGTAGTTTTTTCTACAAACGTAGAATAAGGCCAAAGATAAATTTCTAACGCATGTACATAAGTACACAAACATTTTTTTTATTTATTTAATCTACTTTAATAATGTTAACGCTGCTGTTAGCTATTAAATAGTGCATCAAGAACCGCTGGCTTCCTTTCTCCAACTTACCCATTGACAAAGCCCTGACACAGAGACTTCAATCCAGATCGTCCTTCCAGCGATTATTTGACATTCCTCTTTTTCTTCTTTATCATCTTGGATACCATTCAGTGGCTATTTATTTCTTTTATATAACCTAAAAATTAATAAAAGCCAGTGATCGCCTAGTGGGCAAAATTCGATCATAATTCATTTACATTATAAGATTGAACATTAATAAAGTATTTCTATAATTACAGATTTCGCAAATACTACACTGATTTGCCATCAAACTCCATGCATTTTTAAAAAGAGAAAAATGTTTAAAGCAATGAATATTTTAATTATTTTTATAGGGACAAAAGCCACGTTATAAAAATAATTCTTTTATCGTAAATGTTTAACAAACTATCATAATCTATTCTCAATTTGACCACAGACAGTTGACACACACAAATTGACACACACACACATTAAATCTTTCATACAAGTTCGTCGGTTTAGAGTACTCTAATTAATGTGTCCTGGATTTGATCCGGGAACCTTCGCCTTGGTCTTCCCCTTCCACCTTTTGCATTCACTTTTGACTCATAAATCCTTTTTGTCAGTCTCCTTTCACTCACTCTCTCTACATGCCCAAAACTCATTCTGCACTAATTCTCTAGAACTACTAGCAATGCCCCGCGGTTTCAGGCGCGTAGATACCGATCTCGTGGCAGTGGAAAGTCTACTAAGTCGGATATATTTTCGTTTCACTTAGTTTTTAATTACTTCCTTTCAGATTATTAGATACACACTTATATTCATAATCTAATCAATATACAACTAATTTAGGTATTGAAAAATTCTTGATTTGAAGGAAGGTAATGAAAAAAACATTTAAATGGCTCCAGTAACTTTTAGCTTGATTATTATAAATAGTTAAAAATAAAAACAAAAATGCAAACCCTTCTACTATAATATTAAAGAAGAGATTTATTTTTAGATCTTCATTGTATCAAAACTTCCCTAAACACGACATTTGACATAGTTTTGTTTTGTGGCAGCAAAATATATTTATATTTTGGAGTTCGAGTCGGGATACGTTAGTCTTTAGATTGCAATTTTTAAATTCGTTACATCTTTTGAGTGGAATTTCAGATTTTAATTTGAAAAGTATTTTATAGGTATTGAAACGGTCTTTAATAGAATAAGGAATAATAATACAGAGGTATGAATACTATGGATTGATTATTATCGACAATTTTATCAACATTTAAAATGTAAAAAGTAGTTATAGTGGCATAACTACAGTAGTTAGACACATGGACTTTTTGTAGATATTAATACGCTCTATAATATTGTAGAATTTTTTTTTGTTCTATTATCCATAGTTTTCGCAGAGCACGTGATGACAGATTTTTTGTGACTAATTTTACCTTGGGTTACCTTAATGCATTTTTATTAGGGATCTCTATTTTTTTTCAAAACAACATATAGCCTATATCGCTTAGTAAAAATGCAGCTTTGTGATGGCGAAAAATTTTTGAAATCGGTTCAGTAGATTTGCGTGAAAACGTTACAAACTTACATACAAAAACACAAATATTTCCTCTTTTAACATTAGTTTAGATATGAGGGATATTGCATACTACTTCGTCCGCGCAATTTTTGTGAAAAGTTTTATAATGTTTTTGCTTAATATATATAGATTTATATAACTTTAAACGAGGGCCAACCTTAATCCAACACTACGGCGGTTAAATAACAGGAGTGTCACTCTTGTAGTCAATTAGCGGAGACATCACAGGCTATTTTAGTTTCGCTTTAATATTTAAGACTGCATTTCGAAAGTTTTGCGGTCTCAGACTACATCGTTCAGGCTCCTATGTGATAGCATTGGAAGATGAAAAAGGTTTACAGATTTCATTTACGAAAATTATGCAAACGTTTTCTCGTATTGTCAACGAAATTTGAAAAATAAATGGAAACTATCTGCCTGAATTTCTATATGTTTTGGTTTAATTTATAAACTGCATATATCTCTTAACCCGGAAATCAAAAATTGTTCATCTGAATAGAAAGAAAAAAAGTATAATTAACTTCCATATCCGTATCGACTGCAGTTATCATTTTTGGAAAATATATTTATTGCTAAACAAATTGGTTTTAGTGGTATCAGTCTAATGTTTTGTTAAAAAAACATACAGACGTGATTGATCGCCAGTATCGATCATTAAAGTATCCTCTGTGTCTGGTTGTTTGTTCGCGACATATCAAAAATTACTAAACGGATTTTCATGCGACTTTTACCAATAGATATAGTGATTCTTGAGAAATGTTTATGTATACAATTTACCACGGTTTTGTGTAAATTGATTGAAATATAACGAAAATTGTTCGAAGCGTCGGAATTGAAAAGATAGAAGCGGTTTAATATGTACATAAATATACTTGCTGAAAATGCGACTTCGTCTGCATGGAATGTTTATTGGGTAGCAATGATACCAGAGACATCGTCATAAGTCAATAGTTAACATCCCGCAAACCTTGAGGGTGGAATCTCGTAAAATTCGTTCTTAGCTGACCTGTACGCGGAGAAAGGAATATTCCTACCAAATTTCAAGTCTCTATGCCTTATGGTTCTAAATATATTGTGATGAGTCAATAGTTAACACCCCCGCAACCTCCCTTGCGGGTAAAATTTCGTAAAATCCATTCTTGACTGATCTTTACTCGGCAAAAGGAATATTCCTACCAAATTTCAAGTCTCTACGCCTTATGGTTCCAGAGATATAGAAAGAAAGAAAAATCTTTATTCGGTGCATAATGTGTAGTACAACTATAAACTTATATTATATTAATATCTTATACAAATAAATTTCATCAATGTATAAATATATACATACATTAAAATGTATAAGTGCACATGTTGTGCAACTTCCACACAGCCCCGAAAAGGCAGAACAGCTCGGTATTGCTGACACACGGTGCCGATTATCAGCTGCAGCCCTATAGCCAGCTCTGACGTCACGGACAGATCATCAGCCGACTAAGAAAACACTTAAAAAGATACCAGAGATATCGTGATGAGTCAATGGATACCTGGATATCTCTTATATATATATAGATATACGAAGTAGGCAATAAAATAAACATACATACAAATATGTAGGTATATACAAGTACATGCATAACAACCAATATATAAACAAACTATATATAACACACATAGTAGACACCGTTTCGACACTGGTGATAGATTCGTTACCAATGGACGACAATTGATGATTTAAAATGTCTTATTGAGCTGAATTGAATAAAGAATATTTAGGTTTCATAAAATCTGACATTGTGGAGAATATTACAAAGAGATCTTTATCCGATGAACCGTAGTTAACATCATTTTTACAGCGTTAAGCATAATCAATTTTATGTCTGTAATCATTATGTAAATCCAATATGGCGGAACAATTGTTATTTATTGCTGACAGTAAATAAAAGAGGAGGCGTAGTGACGCGAACTGGGCGGGAAATGTCTTAATAAAATACAGATAAAGAACAAAAAATAACAAAGATAATATTCTGCTTCGACATCGTGGAGTTAGCTTGTCCAATTACTATTCGTGTTTTTTTTATAGCCTTGGTAAGCAAACGAGCTTGCGGGTCACCTGATGTTGAGTGATTACAGCCGCCCATGGACACCTGCAGCACCATAGGGACCACTGATGTGTTGCCGACCTATTAAAAAGGAGTTTAATTGCCTCTTAAACGTCTCTTAGTCATAACCTTGCGGAAACACCGTGGCTGGGAGGTCGTTCCACATCTTGCACGTGCGCGGGAAGAAGGATCGACGAAATCGAACTGTGCCTGAAGGCCACGCATCCAGGGTGTGTGGATGAAATTTATTTTTTCTGCGCATTGTCCGGTCATAAAAGCGATATTCGTAAGTACTATATAAGGTCTCGACAAATCTAATTTCATTTTATTACTTTACTCAAAATCAAAATAATTTGCGTTCGGAAAGTTGAATCCGCTGAGAAGAAACCGGCAAGAAACTCAGCGGTTACTCCTTTAAATATAGTTTTATATTATACACAAAATTTAAATAATAAACTAAATTTTTCTTAAGTTAAGCAAATTCAATATTAAATAGTTCAACTTAGATTAGTTTAAGTTATCACTTATATAAAGCGTGCCGAAACACACACAAGTGAAACTTCATTAGGCGCATGAGGGTAAAATTTTTACGTGTGAAACACGTCACGAAAATATACAGCGTTTTTTATGCTAATTCGTTTGAAGGTTAGGTACTTTTAATATTTGCAAATAACATGTGGCATTTTAATTTGCCACTCGTCATTTAATAATTGAATCTACTATATTTCAAAAAAATTAAAAATTAAAATATATCATGGATTCTCCTTTCTAAATATAAAATTCAAAAACAAAATCTTATAAATAATTCCTAATAGTGACAAAAGCTAACAGAATTTTTATTTACAATTCGTCATTTGAGATTTCAATAGATTATTTGTATTAACTTAACGCATTTAATATTTTCATGACAATTAAATTCCTAACATATCTTCTTTCCCCCCCCCCCCCCCTCTAACTCTCTGAAATGTAAAGTTTTAGATTGGTATAAATACAAACAAGACTTAAACCTAGGCCTACAAACCCATGTTAACACCTTGGGACTCGCTTATTCATCTGCACCGAGCTCATTTAACTCTGAAGCCCTCTAACATTTCAAAATATATTGTTAAGTTCATTAAGTTAGATAAGATATTTTAGATTATATTCAGACTCTAAACCCGTATGTATCAGCCTATACTCTTGTCTACGATAAACCTATGTTATAAAATCGAACATGTCCTGAATATGTCGCTCAATGATCTAGTTCTAAAATATATCATCGCATCTAATATTCCATTACGAGAGGAGGGTAAGTAACAATTAATGTTACTGCTAATAATACAATTTATTATTCGATATGAAATCGATACGGCTACCGAATAATATAATATTCATAATCGAGTCGCCCGGATTTCAGAACCAAAGGGAATCATAAACTATTAATCTATTTATAGGTAACGCGACGCGGACGTTACGATCAAAATAAAATTGTCGAGGTCATCAAACTAAGTTTGCATAATATTTACTATTCTTCCCTCCAGCTACAAGTTTTCAATGCACAGAAAATTGATAAATACCTTTGAAAACGCTTTCATATTTATTCTACAAACCGTTTCTTGTAAATAATGTCACGTGTTCTCAAAAATAGTATACTTGCATTTTAAATAGTTATTATTAGAATTTCATTTTTCAAAGTACCTATAAACGTATAAACGAATAGAAAGAACGTTTTTTCGAATTGTACAACTAATATAAATTTTATAAAACAGTGATAATAATTAGCAATTCGAAAAGGAATTTAGTTCAGCAATTCGCTGTGCGTTCTTTTTAGCAAACAACGCAGCAGCAGCTTACAGTACAGAAAAAATATTATTTTTTCTGTACCGTAAGCTTAAGCTATTAGGTATAATTAGTAGTAGTANTGCCGGGGACTGGGGGCCGTTGCTGCCTTGTGGTTTTCATTTTTGGTTTTGCCGGTAATCACCACGCTTGGCAGGCGGGTTGGTGATCGCAGTGCTGACCCTCTCGCACCGATAACGCTGCTGCCCGTTATCGGTCTCTAGCATTTGGGTCAGCGGGGAATGGATATACCGCCATTTATCGGTGTGGAATGTTATAAATAGGAAATGACAGTCAGATAGGAGTTTCGGGGGGGTATTTGGGTTGAGGATATGATATTTCTACCGCGGAGGGGAGAGATTGTAGCGGTAGTAACAGCTCGAGGCACCCGGGGTCGCTTACCCGCGTGCTTAGCTAGTAGCCGGACAGGTTATCTGACTAAGCACCCTCTGGGTTGATATCAATTTACATAAACTCATTAACAATAATAGCTAGGAACGCGACAGTTCCAACAGTAGACCGCTCAGATCGAGCGCCACTCGACAACTGCCGAGAGACTCCCGCCGGACTGCCACCATTGACTCTGTCCCACGCCGACAGATAGCGCCAGCGTTCCACAGAGTATATATGTATATATATATATATATATATTGTGGGACACTATATTACAGACACATCAGCCACAAAGTTTTCAAGATCAATTTGTTTTTTTAGCAAGAATTTTTTAAATTTATATTTAAACGTATATTTACTTATATTGTTCCAGCACATAGGGGGTGTGTATTTAAAACTACCCCTGAATGCAGCGGTATGGTAAGCTAATTGATTCCTAGAACTTCTAAGACGATCTATTACTCCATCATGCACCCAAGTCAGTTTACTACTGAGATATGACGGTTCAGCTGTTTTTATAACTTCGAATAGTAAAGCTGCGGGATGGAGTTTCCGTCTTAATTTCATTTTTAATGATTTGTGTCGATTCAAGTAGCGTGTAACGTGGCTGCGAGGCGGAATGGTAAAAGAGAAACGTGCACAGGCATTTGGTACACACTGGACGAGATGTGCACTTTTAGATAATAAACGGGGACCATACATTATGTGCCAATGCCAATACACCGTATGCCAATTTCGATAGAACTAGCGCTTCACTTAACTGGACTCGAATATCTTGCGATAAATGTTTTCTAATTTCATACAAAATTTTGAGGCGGTAAAAACAGTTGCGAACAGTCGATATTATGTGTTTCTCAAAACGGAGGTCGGGATATATAAGCTCCAATTTCCTTAGAATACTAAATGTATTATCTGATTAAGAAACCTTTACCTGCTATTATATCTACATACGTCATGGAAGAATGAAATAAAAGATAGGATACTATAGTTCATTAGTTAAAATACTAAACTCCAAGTTGGCGTGATGGAAACTAACAATATATCGAAAAATTAGCAAATGAATTTTTCATTTTGTATGTCTTCGTACTAAAACGAGGCTTCAGCTAGATACCACCCTACCTGCAAAAGTCGTACCGCCAAGCAATTAAATTCATTGTGATCCGGTACGATGCAGTGCAGATAACAGGTAAATTGCCTCTTACCAGATTAGCGCGTTTCCATATCAGATTGTATCATCACTTACCATCAGGTGTGACCACAGTCAAGCGCTAATCTATCAGCCATTAGAAAAAATTAACGTTCTTGTGGGAGCTCAATCATTAATTGATAGAATATCGTACAGTATAAGACAGGGCAAACCAAAGTATAGACCGGCGATCGAATGAACGAACGGTCGAAGTGATAAATTATTCTTACCTTACTCCACTTGTCTGTCATTACGGACATTTTTAATTACAGTCCGTAATTTTGTGACAAAGGAAATAGTAACTAAAGATATGTTAAATTCTTTATATAGTTATAGTCATTAGAAAATTATAGACCCCGCGAATTTGCCGGCGAAAAGTCCTTGATTTACGAAGTTGATTGTCCTACTGTTCGTCACTGCTCTCCACGTTCATAGGAAATAGGTTCATAGACCCACCCCGCTGATCAGCTTTGAGTTGGCAGGCTAATCCAGAATTAAGTCCCGCAATATGCATGTTTCCTTCATCAAAAAGCACAATGATGGATTTGAAAGAACAATCTGCTCGTGAGTTTCTTTTTATATAGACACACTTAGAACGAGAATCCAGGCGTCTCACCATTAATCCAACATGACTTCTTAACACCTGCCCTTTTCCGTAACAAAATTTCCCTAACCCTAAGGTGACCTATCAGAAATCGCTACTTAGTAATCGGACCGCATTTTTGTGCCCAATGATTAAATTATTGTATAATATATATTGTATGATTTGTGGTGTTCAATAAAGTGTCTCTCTCTTTTATTCATGAAGCATATGGAAACATTATATTATGTGTTATCCATCATCTAACAACACTTGGAAAATCTCGGAATATCAATATATCCTGATTTAAAAACAGTCGTATTCACACATTCTGCATATCTGTTGAAATTTTCAATTGTTAATTAATTTTTTTTTAATTCGTACCACTCAATTTTAAATATTCTTTTGAATTTTAAAAGGGATGTCACTTGATGTAATAATAATCTTTATATCATTACAGTACAGTCACACACGATACAGTCACAGTTAAATTAAATAAATTAATTACAAGTAATTAAAATAACTAAAATATTAATAAAAAATAAAATACAAAGTAAACTAAAGTAAGATAATTAATAATTGGAAACTAAATCTATTTATTTGTACTGTGGTGCACGGAATGCCAAAACTTAAAAATTAAGCACACAGTTTTAAATAGAAATGGCTTTGAGCATAATATCCCTACGGACTTTTTATTGAAAGACCTTAAGATCTAAGTACAAGAACTTTCAATATTAAAAAAAACACATTCCAAAGATACCTCAAATTACTACAAAAGGACATTCTTTTTTTAGTACGTTAAGGCTTTTTGGAACTTAGATTCACTGAGTAAGCTCACGGTTTAATAAATGAATGGAAAACGACAGGTAAGATTATTCTGTTTCCCTTAATCATTGTGAAGATAGCTCTACAACTCCTGACATTTCCAGAAATTAAATAACCTCTTATTAACCCCGTTACTAATTATTATTCTAACGATAATGTTATTACAGAGAATGTACTCCTTAAACTGACAGGCAGCCTTTCTAGCGGCGCTGTTTTAGTAACTGTTTTTAAAAGTGGCATTATAGGAAGTAGACAAACGATTTCCCATAAACAGTAGAATTCTTGAGAAGTAAAAATACCTTGAACGTTGCCATTACTTATTAAATGAACCATGTCATCGATCGCGCCAAATTGCCACAAAATGGCCGTCGCGTGCAATTTACCGCCATCTTGTCTACTTAGTATTGTATGGTCAATTTGTCAAGAAATAATATATAAGGATCAAATTATGTCCAGTCTACTTGGAAAATCATTTATTGTTTCCCTTTACTCCTTCACTTTTTACAAATCTTGATTTCCTGACACATTATACACTTTATTGGCATACATATCCTTTTCCGTAATAGAGCGAGTACCCATTGTTTTAACAGAGGTCCAGGCTTCGATTACATGCAGTTTAAGAAATTGACTGCCTCATTGGTCTAGTGGTTAGCATGTTCGACTACAGACATGAGGTCCTGGGTTCGAGTCCCGGGCCNTGGGTCTATGCTCTTAAAACCCTCGCTCCTCGGAGTGAGGAGGCCTGTGCCCAGCAGTGGGACGTTAACGGGCTGCTACTTACTTTACTTACTTACTTAAGAAATTGTATTACTAAATGAATGTACGTCTAAACGTCTAGTAACCTATTTACCACTCTATCAGCAAAGACGTGATGCCATCCAAAAAAAATGCGTTGAAATGTTGACAATGCAAATTAACTCTTCCCTATTTAGCGGCTGACCTTCAGATCACACCACTGTCAAGCGCTTAGCTATCAGTAATAAAAAAACGAAGTCTTTAAAATCAAACAAAAAATAACGCCTAAAAGTATAAATACACAAGAAAGTCTTTATACTTCTTATATAAGTAACACTCTTATATTTAGTTCAGGAAGATATTTACAAGAAAACAAAATTGTAAAATAACCCCCAAGTTTTATAGAATAGTTCACATACAAGGATACGCAATGAAAGCAAAACAATAGTCTAATGATAGGCAATTGCCAACGATTTGTCAATCTATCAAAAGATCGAAGACCGTTTAACCTAGTTTCTGTCGTTTATGGTTGCTTTTTTGTCGATTAGTTTATATTTTTTCACACGAACTTATTCTAAACATTATGTCCCCACAATGAAAAACGTAACATCCATTTTGTAATTTACAGAACAGAAAATTTTACCACTAGCTGTATAAATAAATTTTATTGTCTCCTGCCTTACTTAAATAATAAAATAAATAAAGAAATACAAATTTATCTACTAAATAATACAATTTTCAAAAAAGTACGATTCCTACCTCCAAAAGCTAAGTTATAATGAAGTTATGATGAAACTGAAAGTCTTCCTAAAGTAACAACAAAAGTTATACCACCATTTTTTACACACCCTCCTATAAGTCACAAATATCAGCAATACTAAATTTTACTTGTAATAAGGGCTTATTTTAACAATACATCATAGAGAGTCGGCACTGGCAGCTGTAACACAGGTTTCACCTAGTTCAGCTACAGAACGTATGTAAAATGGATACACCAAACTAATTTTAAGAAAATTATTTTGTAACAAAATATTGTATTTTTGGTAAATAAATAAATCATTATTATTATTATATTATAAAATTTCCTTTTTTACATCTTCTTACAAAAATCATAAATACTTTTTTCGGAAGAATTGAAATAGGCAATAAGAACATGAAATATATTAAACAACAAATGACATAAACATTAATATATCAAAATAGGATACATATAACACAATAATATACATATAAGATATATAATAAAATAGAATGATTACATTTTTTGCTAAGAGTAATTACAACGGTGGGATTGAAATTCTACATGCACAAAGTTGCAACTGAAAGTTAATTATAAGTAAAAAATACGCTTCAGTTACCGCAGTTCCTTATTAAGCGTCCTCGTCACATTTAATGTAACTCAGAGAAACTCAATTTCCTGAATGGAGGTAGTCAGAGAATGTTTCGCGCGTCTCGTGTTTGTTCGCCGCGGAGACTTGAGGGTACCTGCACATTTTAATAGGGTGTCGCCACATAAAAACCTAGCCATTTATAATTTGGATTCAGTACATTTACGTCCGTAGAAAGTAAGTAGCAGCCCATTAACGTCCCACTGCCGGGCACAGGCCTCCTCACTCCGAGAAGCGAGGGTTTTTAGAGCATAGACCCACCACGCTGCTCCACTGCGGATTGGCAGGCCTTACTTTACTTACTACTTACATTGCCGTCTTCTATTTCCGTATTGTATATTCCGTATAACAAATACTTGTAGCTGTGTCACATCACCTTTTTGCCATCTCATAGGCATTGATCCCTTTACTAAAAAAGCCATGGGGTGAGAATCAATAAACTCATTGAAGGCAAGTTCAAATCAACTGCCGCATCGAAGTTAAAATTGTCCAAATTCTGAAAAAATGGCATTCTGTTTGAGCAAGATCCGAGGAGTACGGTGGATGGCGCAGACATTCCAATTGTAGCTCGTCTAACTTAGTGGTTGTTTGTTGTGCAGTGAATGCAAGACCATTCACGTTTTCATGAAGCAGCAGTGGCCTAGAGCGATTGACCAATCTCAGTTGTTTAGCATTTAGTTCTTCCTTCATGGTTTTCAGTTGCTAACAATAGATATATTTGGCAATTGTTTGGCCAGATTTTAAAAAGCTTTAATGAAACTGCAGTGACACACACTCACAATTCATTTACAAGATTTTGAGTGGGTCTCCAGGGTTCAGCCATTGCGACGAGCGCTTCCGAATAACGTACAGTGTCCACTTTGTCATCAAAAGTAATGATACGATTTAAAATCTCTTCATTATTGTGTCGCTTGAGCAAAATAATATAGCAGTCGAGGCGTCTTTGCAAGTTCAATTCACTCAATCATGTGGTACCCACCGTTCAAGATTTTTTACGTTCCCGATTTGCTTCAAGTGGAGTAATTCAGTTTTGTAACTTATCCCTAAGCCTTAAGCTATCTCTGATATTCTTTGTGATGGCTCCGCTTCCAGAAAAGTCTTTAATTTTTCATTTTCCACTTTGGTGTCCGGCGATTTACGGTATTGGTTCTGAAGGTCAAAATTTCCAGAACGAATACAATGAAACCAAAAACATACCGTGCTTTCATTTACAACACCAACGCCGTACACATCATTAATCCTTCGAGCTGTTTCTGCAGCACAGGTGCCACGGTAGAACTCGTTACTCGTAACTAAACCGACATTTCACGGTTTCCATTGTGCGGTAATAATTGTTTGCTTTCAAGCATCAATATAGTTACATTTACTATACTTGGTTGATCAATATTTTTTTCAGTTTTGAAGTTACACTTCTTTTAGAGCATTAGGGGAAAATGACGAGGGTAAAGTTTTACAATGCACGCGCACACCGTCACAAAAAAGCGACACCCTGAAGTTGGCTATAGTTAACACTTTAGTTTTTTTTAACGGGCATTATTTCCATACACAACGCTCGGAGGAACAATACATAGGTAAAGGAGAGGATAAGTTACCACTGAGAGACCTTTTAAGTGGAGATATTAATTTTAATTTCGCTAAAAAACAAATTCAAGGCAGTTAACATAATGACAGTTCACTGCATATATATATTAGAAAACTTGTTGTATGTACATAAAAACATTGACTCTTTTAATAAAAAGAGTGAATGTACATCATATAACTTACGAAACCAAAACAAACTTGTTATAAATTCTAGTAGGCTGCATAAGATTAACAACTCATTTAAGGGTAACTGTATACGTTTCTATAATAAACTCCCACAAGACGTTCTAAAGATGTCAATTAATAAATTCAAAGTCTTTGTTAAAAGAAAGTTGATAGAAAAATCGTATTATAAGTTGCAAGATTACCTAGACGATAGAAACGCCTGGGAGTGAACGAATTGCTCTAATTTTAATTAAAATATAGTAAACTAATATGTTATTGTAATGATGATGGTAAAAAAATACCCGACTGAGTTTGTTGTGGGTTCTTCTCGGATCGGGGCGTGAAGGAACCCTCGTAACTTTAGATTTTAAGCCGATTTTGAGACCATCATCAGACGTATATTAGAATCAGAGTGTGGAAAAAAATATATAATTTGACGATTCAAAAGTGCTGTAATATGCCTGCTTGAATAAAGATATTTATGATTTTGATTTTTGATTTTTCAACGCAGAAAATGCTGGGGAACTTATTTATTTCAAACGTAAAGATTGAAATCTTTAAGTCTAAACAAACATTATTTAACTAGATAATGCGTCATAATAAAACTTTCAATGTATTAAATACCTTTTTTCTATTCTTAGTGTCGTTTTTCTACAAACGTGGAATAAGCCGAAAGATAAATTTTTTTAAAAGATTTTTATCTTGTGCCAAAGGAATATAACTTCTAATGTACATAAGTACACACACATTTTTCATTTTGTTTGGGAAAAGATTTTAGGCAAGCTGAATGGACCATACAGCTCCATCAAAGAGTGTGGGACTCACTGTTCACTAGAATACCAACTAAAATCCAGATGTTCGCTGAAGCTTCAGCTCTAGCGATCCGAAGGTTCAAGAAAGGGCAGGCAAAGTTGCGCCGTCTATCACTCCCTCCTCCGGTGGGTGGGAAGAGCATAGACGGCTCCCTCCCTTGCCTTTTTTTATTGCTGACAAGTTAGCGCTTGACTATGATCTCACCTGATGGTAAGTGATGATACAGTATAAGATGGAAGCGCGCTAATTTGGTAAAAAGCGACATACCTTTTATAGTTGCTACACAGCATCGTACCAGAACACAAATCCACCAGTCCAGACTTAGGCAAATTAGAAAATACAATTTTCTAAATTCGCCTTACCAGGGATCGAGCCCGGGACGTCTGCTAGCAAAGCGAGTACTCGCTCTACTGCGCAATGGAGGCCGACCAAATGCCTCCTTCTGCAAGGAGGCGCCTGTTCTGCAGACTGACTCACTACTGAGCATAGCTATGCTGGGCAAACTTGAACTGGCTATTGCACAATTTATTTTTGTAAAAAATATATTTTGGTTTATTTCCAACACAAGTTGTCACTCGGTACATGGAATATATATATGTCGGAGTGCAATAGTCTGTGGAACGCTGGCGCCATCTTTGTGTCGGCGTGGGGGCCGAGTCAATAAGTGGCGGTCCGGCCCGTCTCTCGGCAGTTCTCGAGTGGAGGTCGGCCGGAGTGGTCGACTATTGAAACTGTCGCGTTCCTAGCTATTATTCTTTATAGGTTTGTGTAAATTGATATCGGGAACATTAAGTGATTGAACATTATAACTCGAGTTAATTAATAAAGTGTTTGATTGCACCAACATTACCCTCGAACGCCCACAGATTAAGAAATTAAATAATGGATCCAATTTATAACGATGTCGGCGGAGAACCCTGTGCTTTATGCTTCTCCGTTCTCTCTTATTCTCCGACATATATATATTTACATTTACATTAACACAAAGTGAGTAACGTTCATATTAAAGGAAACAACGTCATGGTATAAAACAAAAAGAAAGTGCACATTTACACTACTGATATAAAATAATAAATTTATAAAAAGCATATATATTTGATGAAAAGATACAAGATTCTTTTTTAAATATGGGTAGTGTGTCTCCATATATATCAGCTATATTGTTATTATGTAAAGTGTTGTTTGATATATTCAGAATAAAAATTGAGAGTATTTATTTATTGCAATTTATTAATTAATTAACTAAGTATCGTCGTCGTCGTCTCAACCGACGGACGTCCACTGCTGGACAAAGGTCTCTGTTAATGAATTCCAATGGACCCGATCTTGCGCCGCTTGTATCCAGCGGCTGCCAGCGACTCGCCTGATGTCATCGGTCCAACTGGTGGGGTGTCTGCCAACGCTGCGTTTTCCGGTACGAGACCGCCACTTTAGCACCTTCGGGCCCAAACGTCCATGGGTTCTGCGAACTATGTGCCCTGCCCATTGCCACTTCAGCTTAGTAATTCGGTAAGCTACGTCGGTGACCTTAGTACTTCTGCGGATCTCCTCATTTCTGATTTGATCATGTAGGAAAACTCCAAGCATAGCCCTCTCCATTGCCTGCTGAGTGACTCAGCCTTCTCGCCAGCCCCATAGTCAACGGCCAATATAAAGAAGAAAAAAGAATTATACAATGGAGATGGCTCGATGTAAACATACGAAGAACACCCCACAATTCTCCAAAACATGTAAAGACTATGTTGACCCTAAAGCAAGGACGCCATTCACCTACAAACGTGCCTTTGACGTACTCAAGAGCTAATTAGGAGCTTATATAATTCGAACAAAACCTCGCTTTATTTCTTTTCCCGCTAGACGGGGCCGGTTATATTTTACCCATTTAAATTTAAACGAAAACACTTTACTCAACATAAACATATCAACAAACAATTAAACCATCAAAGCTACCTGACCCTTTGATATTTTTTACCTTTTTTTAGTCAAATAAATCATTAACCAAGTTCAAACGGGATAGATTGTGCGCAATTAGCACGCTAAACATTATAGTGTAGGAGACGGTCGCGTTGTTTTATCTATACATATAAAACTTAAAAAAAGTGATTCTACATCCATACGTTTCCGTGGTAAGGCAAATAAATCTACTTAATAAATATATTTTTATTCCTTAAAGTAAAATTTGATTCACTGAATAATAAAATCAGAGATATTCGTATGTAACTGTGCATTTGAATGTTTTGTTTCGTAATGTAAATAATTTGTCTCTCCATATATTTATACTAGCTGAACCCGCGACTTCGTCTGCGTGGAATGTTTTTTGGTAGCATTTTCAGCAATTAAGGCAAATCGTTTTACAAATAAGAAACATACCTGCACTGTCCTTTGAGGGTGGTGGCCCTTTTTGATAGATTCCATTATATCAAAAAAAATTGCCGGCCAACTTTTACTTGCCATCAAAGGTATAGTTTGTAAATACGAAGTTTGAATTTTTTTTAATGTGAAAATTTAAATTTTTATATTAATACCCCTCGGCAAAAGAAATATTCCTACCAAATTTCAAGTCTCTACGCCATATGGTTCCAGAGATATCGGGATGAGTCAATAGATACATGGATATCTCTTTTAATATATAGATAATCCATTCAACTGATGTGTAATCATGCGAAGATGGTTTTAGACCACTAAACTCACTCACTCTTGATATCTCTGAAACTATTCGTCCAATTAACTTAAAAGTTAATCATGTGTCTACACATAGGAATATAACAAAGTTAACGCTTAGTAAGATGTCTGGATTGTAAAATTTAAAAAGGCAAGGTAAGTAGCGGCCTATTTACGTCTCATTGCTGAGCACTAACCCTCTTATTCATAGAATAGAGAATTTTAGAACATAGACCCACCATGCTGCTCTACTACATGTTCGCAGGCTACACTTACCCCAGTATTTCAATTTCTTTTTTTAGTAAAGAGAAACTAGAGAAGTGCCTACCCACGGAATCGTATCTTCCTATAATCTCCAGAATCTAGGCGATTTATCTATGCAGTACAATTCTTTTGTTATTACTGACAGGTTAGCCCTTGAAGGTGGTCATACCTAATGGTAAATGATGCAGTCTAAGATGAAAGCGCTCTATTCTGGTAAGAGGTAATCTACCTCTTATGATTTCTACACAGCATCGTAAGGGAACACAAATCTTTTTATTGACGCTACGTTTTTGCTGGTAAGGTGGTAAGGCCTCCCATTAGTCCAGAATCAGACAAATAATAAAATGCAATTTCCTAGCAAAGCTTGTACTGGCACCACTGTGCCAGTAAGGCTGTGAAAATTATTATTTTGACTATGAAAAATGTAGTAGCCGTGTCTTCGAGTATTAAACGTCCGGCCCGGATCGATGGTGTTTTATAAATAACACTTTTGCCCGTCTCGTCTGAGACCACGCCCCCGCCTCCCCACACGGTCAACGACACTACCAATTTGACTGGAACCGTGCTCATGACATTTTGCTATGAAAATTTCATAAAAATGTATAGTTAACTTAATAAATTATGCTATTTTAACATTCTTTCGTTTAGTAATGTTCTCAATTATTCTAATTTGTAAATTGCCAATGGGGTATTAAAACTAGAAAGATTTGAAAAACTCACTTGTCGAACTTATAGGTTATGTTTATACAAATACAAATATTTTAATTGGATAAACTTATTTACTATACAAGGGGTTGAGATCCTCTTTTAAGTATAGCAAAACCTGTGTAGGGTCTCGCTGTTAAACCTCAATATGAGCGTGCCAGAACAAACGTTGACCACAAGTGATTCCTAAATATTTGGTGGTAGAAACTTTATTTATAATGGCGTAATTACATGACAGGCCGTTGAAATTACAGTTGTCTATTCTAAGACTATATTTGATATTATTATATTTAGTAAAGGGCATAAATTTAGGTTTAGCAATTCTGAAACATGTGAGAGTCCTTCTTCTGCTGCTTATTTAAGTTCGTGCCAGGATGGTCCATTAAAGACGATAGCTGTGTCATCTTCATATCAAAAGATATTCGCGTTGTTATTTTGAGGTTGCAAAGTTCATTTATGTAAATCAAGATGGTTGGGTTGGTCTTTTCAACACTAACAAATTCACCAAAACAATATAGTTATGCAATTCATAGTTATTTTAATTATATATCAAAACAATTATGCCTCAGCAGTTTTTGATTGAAGTACCGTCATACAATACGAGTAGTTGTTAAAAAAATTACAGGTTTACTCCTCACTCATAGGAGAGAGAGTTTTTAGAGCATAGACCCACCAAGCTGCTCGACTGCAAGTTGACAGGCATAGTACACAAGTGTATGTGCTAACACAAATGTACTCTCAATTCCTTTACTCTCCTAGTCCAATGTGACGGCAATCCGACACGACCTGAGGGACATACATAAAAACATACTACTATTAATTTTGCAGATTAAAAAGTGATTTTATTCATTTAGAATTTGACGCCTCACTGGCGCAGTGGTGCGAGTAATCGTTTCACTAGCATAAGCCTTGAGGTCGATGTCCGGTAGGGCAAATTTAGGAAATTATATTTTCTGATATGTTTGTGTCTGGACTAGTGGATGATTTCCGCCGTGGCTAGTTATCACTCTACCAGGAAAGACGTAACGTAAAGACGTAGTTAAATGCTAACTTGTCAACTATAAAAAAAATAGAATAATCTGGATTTGTTAAAGAGAATCGTCAAAAAATGTGTGGCATTTAAACTGAAAAGATTCATTTTAATTCTTATAAATTGTATTAAATTATCTTTATATCAGGCAACTAAGGCCCTTCCAGACACCCTGCTGGTTCATTGGTCAACTGGTTAGCATATTGAGCCACAGTCATGAGGGACTCGCCGGTAAGTCAAAATACCCACTAAAACCCAGCAATACCCTCCGCATCTTTTACTGGAGCACCAGAGGATAGGCAATCTACCCTGGCACTCCGAAAGAATCTTCTGGTAAACTTAAGAAGGAGGAAGGAGAAGCGCAAATCGACGCCTCCTACCACCCGACCACAGTCACGATGTCCTAGGTTCAAGGCCCGGGTTGGGCCAACTCAAAATTCGATATTGTGTTTTCTATAAGATTTTCTCAATATTTGCCTGAAGTTGGGAAGTTGGCAGTGTGTTTCACCTCCGTGCCTCGAAGAACACGTTAAATCGTCGGTCCTGCGCCTGATCTCTCTTCGATCGCGTCGGATTCCTGTCACATCAGGCTATGAGAGGGAAGGAATGGAGAGTGAACTTATGTACTATGCCAGCCAATCCGCAGTAAAGCAGCGTGGTGAGTCTAAAAACCCTCTCATATCAGTGAGGAGGCCTGTGCCGAGCAGTGGGACGTTAATGGTCTGTTACTTATTTTACTTGCCAGGACCACAGGACTACTACCGAAGCAATTAACGTAATAGTTTACGTTAATAAGATCGCGGACATATTAATCAGAACGATAAGACATTTTCTCACGATAGTCTCTGAATGATTCACATAAGAAGAAAGTCTTTGAACTAAACGATTTGGTCAATATTCGATTGATTGAATGTTTCCCGCGCTACCTGCTCGGCCATCAAAACCGACACAAGGTAGATTCAGTTGTTATTAGGTAGCCGACTAAATATCGCATGTTGCTGTATCACGCGTCGCCGCACCGCGCGATCGGGTTACAAGACAGCCGAGATGACAGCACCTGACGCGGCCATGGCTTGCTTTGGTGTTTACCACAACTTACAAGAGAATTGACGCAACGGTATAAGTGCCAATTTCATTAGAGAAGCTTTTAAATTCCATTCAAACTTAGGAAATTGCTAAGCTCTAAAATAGTGGTTTTGATTGCAACTTAAAAAGTACCTAAACCTAAAAACGCCGGATAATCTATACAACGCCATTCAATATTTATTTAATATATAAAATTCTCGTGTCACAATGTTTGTTCCCATAGTCCTCCGAAACGGCTTGACCGATTCTTATGAAATTGTTTATAGACATTCAGTAATTCTGAGAATCGGCTACTATCTATTTTTCAAACCTCTAAATGTTAAGGTGGATACACCCCAAAATTGGATATTTTATTTTTTTGTTTTTATTTTTTTTGTGATACAGCAAAATATATGCAACCCAAAATTTTTTACTTTCTATCACCAACCCCTATTTTTCAATAGCGATAATAGTAATTATTAGGCAAAACAACGTTTGCTGGGTCAGCTAGTTTATGTATATATATTATAAGGAGAGTATCACCTAACACTGCTTTTATTATATATACAAAAATAAATGTTACATTGCATTGTATAGATTAGACGTGGTCGCTGACTATGGGCCTCATGCGGAAGTTGAGAGTCACTCATCGTGCGATGGAGAGGGCTATGCTCGAAGTTTCTGTACGTGATCGAATCAGAAATGAAGAGACCCGTAGTAGAACCAAAGTCACCGACATAGTCCTGCGAATCGCGAACACATAGTCCGAAGGACCGATGAACGTTGGCGACCGAAGGTGCTGGAGTGTCGACCCCGCACCGGACGGCGCAGTGTAGGGAGACCCCCCACGAGGTGTACCGACGACATAAAGAGGGTCGCTGGTAGCCGCTGGAGCCAGGCGGCGCAAGATCGGGAAACGTCATTACGTGAGACCTATGTCCAGAAGTGGACGTCCATCCGTTAAAGCGACGACGATTGTATAAATTATCCAGCAGAAGATACAGACACTCGTAGCACAAGTTTACTTAGTACGAGTGTACGCATTTCTGTCATAAGTAATTATTGTATAAAATTATATAACATGTCATAATTTTGTAACAATTTATTGCTACAATAAAGATTTATTATTATCTACAAAGGCATGCATGATGATGCATTTATCAAATAACCGTGTTACAATCTTTAACAGTTTCATCATTTCCTATCTGCTAACTTAACTCACATAAAAAAATTAAATTCGACAAAGTTTCTTCTCTCAAAATAATAAAAACTCGGCTACAACAAATTATGCCAAGCAACACGCGTTAAGAAATTATGTCGAGTTCTTTATATATAAGGTTGTCACGATGGCCTAGTTGTTTCATACGTAGATTTTCAATACCAACTGTCATACGTTCATACGATGATTAAGAAATCTGAATCTGCAAAATTTCGACTGCGTGCAACCTGTCAATAGAGTAAGTAACATGTTAGATCTAACAAGCTTTTTCTTAAAGAAAGGGATATATAAGTATTTGAATAACTGCTCCAAGAATGTCCTCAACCCTATACCGTTTAAAACGGGGAATCCCCGCGACTATTACAATGATCAGTCGATTTAATGTTTACTGATGTTACTCCAGCATATAAATTTGAATCGTATTTTTTCTTATCATATAACAGTTGCATTTGCTAACAAAACTCATCTTTCGATCGGTTGCAAGTCAAGAAAAATATATTATAAAAACGGGAATGTCTTATAACTTGAGACAGACGCACAAAGTCCACAGACACTATTGTCGTGTTCGTGTGACGAGTTAGAGCCGATTTTCTGACCGACGTACATAGGGATTTTTCTATTTTATACATAAGAGGGAAAGAAGCTAAATATGTTGCGGCTTGCAACAATGTATTGTGAAAATTTGTAATACTAGAATATCGCGAAGCATTGATGCCTAAGTGGTTAGATATATTTTAAAAGTTTTTGTGAGCTTCGCGATCTATTCATGAACAAGCAAAACTTATAAACGTTATCTGCCAAATTGTAGTTTAAAATTCACCGTTAAAATTTATCAATGTGCTTTTCGATATAAGAAAACATCCTGTAAAAAACTTTATGATTAGTCGTTTCGTAACAATCTATAAAAGCCTACTATTTAGAGCTAGTACATAACGGTAATTGACACTAGTAAGGTAACTAGGTAAACTGCCTCATTGGTTTAGTTGTTAGCATGTTCAACTACAGACATGAGGTCCTGGGTTCGAGTCCCAGGTCGTGCCAATTCAGAAATCAATACTGAGTTTTCTATTAAGATTTTCTCAGTATTTGCCCGACGTTGTGATCTGTGTGCTGGCTGTGTGATCCACCCCCGTGCCTCAAAGAGCACGTTAAGCCGTCGGTCCTGCGCCTGATCTCTCTCCGGTCGTGTCGGATTCCCGTCACATCGGACTATGAGAGTGAAGGAATAGAGAGTGCACTTGTGTGAAACAGCATGGTGTGTCTAAAAACCCTCTCTCACATGAGTGAGAAGGCCTGTGCCCAACAGTGGGACGTTATTAAGCTGCTACTTACCTTTTTACTTTTAGATAACGTTATAACAGACTACAAATAAGCTAAAATTTCTCGAATGATATAAATGTTTTTCACAGTGTTTTTCTATTAACCACAGGATAACAAAAAGAACAAAGTGGTGTCTTTTCAGATTTTGAACCCGGGACTTTTAACAATTGTCCAGACACCTATAACATTAAGTCACTATGACTCTGGATATTTACAAACAGGACACAATAATGACGTAAAATACTCGTGAATATAAGTGAAGGCTCGCAAAAGAAAATGTTATCTATATTAACTAAGATATTAAATAATACACATAAATTAGTATATTAATTAGTGCACTTAAATTAGTGCAAGAACACGGTCGTGCTCTACCACGTTTCAGCCCCTCTATAGTAGGAGAGCCTTGGCTTTGACTTCAAAGATTTTATCATACACATTGACGTATAATAAAATATATATAATTATGACAGGAAAAATATATATTCAAATCAAATCAAATCAAATCAAAATATCTTTATTCAAGTAGGCATATTACAGCACTTTTGAAT